>JBBPBX010008655.1:0-17245 GCA_038048925.1 Garcialebias charrua
CGGAGGAGGACGCAGCTGCTCTGAGCTGCATCAACACCTGTTACCTCAGGAGTTGTTCTGATAACTTGTCCGCCACTGAGTTCTAACAACTTGTCAGAACTCTTCACCAGCGACACAGAGGATGAAGAATTCAACAAGTTTGAATAAAAATAAATAAATAATTAGGTTTTTCTGTCATCATAATGGGTAGATGGCGTGTAGTAATTTTAAAGCCGCTTTATTACGTCGGCTTCATTTTGCATGCATGTTTTAACCGTCAAAGTGCATTTATTATGAAAAGTTCAGCTGAGACACACCTTTACTATAATGTCAGGAAACAAATATTTTAAAGTGTTTAATCTTGTTACATTTTAAAGGCATGAAGGTTTTTGCAGCATGCGTGCACGTTTGCAAGACCCGACAAGCGAAACTATTTAAATTCAGCGGATTTGACCAAATGTATTCATTTATTAAAGAAAAGTTCAGCTCAGACACATCTTTGCTATAATTTTCAGCAAACAAATATATATTTTTAAGAGTTAATCTTGTTAAATTTTAAAGAGATGAAGGTTTTAGCAGCGCAGGAGCGGTCAAAGCAAACCTATTCAGCTATTTGACAATTATGTTCATTTTTAAAAGAGAAGTTCAGCTCAGACACACTAATGTCAGCAAACAAAGATATTTTTAAGGTGTTATCTTGTTAAATGTTAAAGACATGCACAGTTCACATGGCTTGACACAGCAAAACTATTTTTTTAAATCCAGTGGATTTTCAATATTATTTAGGAATATAGCAACATTTTACTCACCAAAAATCCTGATTATTTGCACACAAAATCCATCCAGCTATTAAATCAACACAGCAATATCTTTGCTCGTGCAGCTCGCTCGCTACAGATACAGTTTGCTAGCTCTGGCTGTACACTCTGACTGTCCAATCAAAGTGTGTGAATACGCTGATGTTTCAGTACGACGTACAGAAAACGTAAGAGTAAGCTAGAAGGCTTTTGGTGTCGCCCATAGACATTAGGTGTGGCCAACTCAAAATCTGATTGGTTGAAGCAACAGCTTGGTGGACAGTGCCACAGGGCTTGCAGAATTGCCAGAGAAGGCTTCCAGGCAGATTTCTTTGACCATGGCAACAAGTAATGGCTGAAATGTGATTGGTTAAATGCTTAAATATGAAAATACACTCTGGAATCAGAGCAATGAGGAGGGTAGCAATGCAAGGAAGCGGACAGACCATTTGGAATTATTTAACACGTATTCATGGACAAAATATAATAAAAACAATTTTTTTAATTTAAATTAAATTTTGAATTTTAAATCATTTAAGGCCTTCAGAGAAGGCCTTGCAAGCCTTGAGGGTACACCACTGAGATATATATACATAATGCGAATTCATCAAATTGAAACCATACTGGATCGGTTGAGAACCGGGCTAACAACGACCGCCACCGGTGCTTTTAACAAACAGGGTGCCGACGGAAATTGTGCTACTGTTAGTCTCCTGATTGACTTGACAGATGTGTCGAAGATAGTCGAAGACCCTGAGGAGGGAAACGTGTCAGGAGACAGAAGAAGAAGAGGAAAGTGAAGAATGTAGGATTGAGGGTTGTAACTCTAAATGTGGGGACAATGACAGGCAAAGGTAGAGAGCTGGCTGACATGATGCAGAGAAGGAAGGTAGATGTTTTATGTGTCCAAGAGACCAAGTGGAAGGGCAGCAAGGCCTGCAGCATTGGAGCAGGGTTCAAACTGTTTTACCATGGTGTGGATAGAAAGAGAAATGGAGTAGGGGTGGTCCTGAAGGAGGATTTGGTAAAGAATGTAGTAGAGGTGAAAAGAGTGTCAGATAGGGTGATGTGTCTGAAGGTAGAAGTAGAAGGGCTGATACTGAACATTGTCAGTGGTTATGCTCCACAGTTTGGATGTAATGGGGAAGAGAACGATACATTTTAGAAATATCTGGATGAATTGATGGAAAGTATTCTCAGGGAGGAAAGAATGGTGATTGGAGCAGACCTGAATGGACATGTTGGTGAAGGAAACAGAGGGGATGAGGAAGTGATGGGTAGGTTTGATGTCAAGGAAAGAAACCAGGAAGGACAGATGATGGTGGATTTTATCAAAATAATGGAAATGGCTATAGTCAACACCTATTTCCAAAAGGAGGATGAACATAGAGTGACCTATAAGAGTGGAGAAAGGAATACGCAGGTCGACTACATTCTGTGTAGAAGAGGAAACCTGAGGGAGATTGGAGACTGTAAGGTTGAGGCAGGCGAGAGCGTGGCCAGACAGCATTGGATGGTTGTGTGCAAAATTACTGTTGTTATGAAAAAGAGAAAAATAGTAAAACAGAGAAGAAGACCAAATGGTGGAAGTTGAAGAAGGAAGAATGTTGTGAGAAATTCAGAGAGGAACTTTTTAAGGCTCTGGGTGGTAAGAAAGAGCTTCCAAATGACTGGGCTACTACAGCAACAGCAATTAGAGAGGCAGGTAGGAAGGTACTTGGTATGTCATCTGGACAGAGAATGGATGATAAGGAAACCTGGTGGTGGAATATAATGACATTTAGGACGCTGTTCAAAGAAAGAGGGTAGCCAATAAGAAATATGACAGTGAGCGGACTGAAGAGAGGAGACAGGATTATAAGGAGATGGAACAAAGAGCAAAGCGGGAAGTAGCAAATGCAAAGCAGAGGGCGTACAATGAGTTGTATGGGATATTGGACAGTAAAGAGGGCGAGAAGGACTTGTACCAATTGGCAAGGCAGAGGGATCAGGCTGGAAAGGATGTGCAGCAGGTTAGGCTTATTACAGATAGGAATGGTAATGTTCTAACAAGTGAGGAGAGTGTGACAGGAAGATGGAAGGAGTACTTTGAGGAGCTACTGAATGAAGAGAATGAAAGAGAAATAAGAGTAGAGGTCATAGAAACTGTGGACCAGGAAGTAGGAAAGATTAGTGAAGGTGAAGTCCAGAAAGCTCAGAAAAGAATGAAGAAGGGGAAAGCGGTAGGACCTGATGACATACCAGTGGGGTTTGGAAATGTTTTGGAGAGATGGCAGTGAGGTTTTTGACTAAAATATTTATTGGTGAGAAAATGCCTGAGGAATGGAGAAGAAGTGCACTTGTGCCCATTTTTAAGAACAAGGGTGATATACAGAGTTGTTGCAACTACAGAGGAATTAAGTTGATTAGCCACACAATGAAGATCTAGGAGAGAGTTGTGGAAGCAAGACTTAGACAAGAGGTGACTATCTGTGAGCAACAGTATGGTTTCATGCCAAGAAAGAGCACCACAGATGCCATATTTTATTTGAGAATGCTGATGGAGAAGTACAGAGAGGGTCAGAAATAACTCCATTGTGTTTGTGGATTTAGAAAAAGCATATGACAGGGTGCCAAGGGAGGAGGTGTGGTATTGCATGAGGAAATCTGGAGTGGCAGAGAAGTACGTTAGACTGGTAGAGGACGTGTATGTGGACAGCAGGACAGTGGTGAGATGTGCTGTAGGAGTGACAGATAGCTTCAAGGTGGAGGTGGGATTACATCAAGGATCGGGTCTGAGCCCCTTCTTTTTTTCTTCTGGTGATGGACCGACTAACAGATGGCAGGAATCCCCATGGACTATGATGTTTGCAGATGACATTGTGATATGTGGTGAGAACAGGGAACAGGTGGACGAGAACTTGGAGAGGTGGAGTTATGCACTTGAAAAAAGAGGAATGAAAGTCAGCCGTAGTAACAAAGTACATGTGTGTGAATTTTCATTCATTCAACCTTTATTTAGTCAAGTAAATCTCATTGAACCTTGTGGACTCATTTACCAGAGCGACCTGCTGCAAACTAAAGAATGATGAAGGCAATTGTAGAATTTCCTTAAACAATAAACAATAGAAAAACATAAGAGATAAATACAGAGTATTTATATATTTTTTTTTTTTCCAAAGTATCAACAACTAGCAAAACATTATAATTTAGATGTATAAATCAAAAACAAGAACATATCTGTATTGGTTTTTTGCCAGGATTCCAACAGATTCTTAAAACCATTTAGAGAGGTCAAGGCCGAGAGCTTCAGATCTTTTTGTAAGATATTCCATGAAGCAGGAGTGGAGTAGGAGAAGGCCCCTTTTCCAAGTTCAGTCCTCACTGACGGAACACTGCAGGTGATCATGTCCTGAGAGTGCACACTGTAACTGCACTCACGCAAAGACATATAGGAGGAGATGTATGAGGGCAGCAGACCAAGAAGTGAACCATGATAGACAACATCCAACATCTGCAGGGTGCTTGTACGAGCATTCATGCAGATAATGTCATCGTAATCAATGGAGGGAAGGAAAGTCACAGATACTGTACAAGGCGTTTCCTAGCATTCAGTGTTAGACATGATTTATTTCTGAAAAAGAAACCCAGTTTAACTTTCAGTTTCTTTACTAGGTTGTCACATGGAGTTTAAAAGAGAGATGTGAATCGACCAGGATACCCAAATATTTATAGGAATAAACAAACTCAATTGGGACACAGTTTGAGGATAAGATCAGAGGAAGATCTGCTGGGACCAACTTCCTACTTGAAAAAAAAACATCCCTTTTGTTTTATCAGCATTTAGGATAAGTTTGAGACGGAACAAATCTGACTGAATGATTTCAAAAGCAGATTGCAGAAACTGGAAAGCCTTAGCTACTGTTTTAGCTCGGCAGTAAACAACTGTATCATCAGCATAGAAATGTAAGGATGCATCAGGGATGCTCTGACCTACATTAGCTATGTAGATTGTATAGAGGGTTGGTCCTAAGACTGAGCCTTGTGGTACATCAGAATGAGAGGGAGGCTGGTGGAACAGTGAGGCTACAAGGATCAGAGGTCACAAAGGTGCAGGGCTTCAAGTACTTGTGGTCCACTGTTCAGGAAAATGGGGACTGTGGGAAAGAAGTGAAAAAGAAAGTCCAGGCAGGATGGAGTGGATGGAGGAGTGATTTGTGACAAAAAGGTGTCAGCAAAGGTCAAAGGAAAAGTTTACAAGACAGTGGTGAGACCAGCTATGTTGTATGGTCTGGAGACCGTGGCACTGACAAAATGATAGGAGAAAGAACTGGAAGTGGCAGAAATAAAGTGAACGAGAGGGTAGCCTCCCTCTGCCTACATGTGGGGGGACGGGAACTGACTGTTGTTTGTGCTTATGTGCCAAATTACAGCTCAGACTACCCAACCTTTTTGGAGTCCTTGGAAGGGGTACTGGAGAGTGCGTCTCCTGGGGACTTTCTTATTCTGCTAAGGAACTCCAATGCTCACATGGACAATGACAATGAGACCTGGAGGGGTGTGGTTGGGAGGAACGGCCCCCCTGATCTAAATCCGAGGGGTGTTCTGTTATTGGACTACTATGCTTGTTATGGATTGTCCATGACAAACACCATGTTCAAGCATAGGTCCCTAGGTCACAGTTTGATGGTCGACTTTGTTGTAATTTCATCTGATCTGTGGCTGCATGTCTTAGACACTCGGGTGAAGAGAGGGGCAGAGCTGTCCACTGCCCACTACCTGGTGGTGAGTTGGCTCGGATGGTGGAGGAGGATGCCGGTCAGACATGGCAGACCCAAACGTATTGTGAGGGTCTGCTAGGAATGTATTGTAGTCTCCCATGAGACCAAGCTTTAACTCCCACCTCTGGAAGAGCTTCGAACACATTCCGGGGAAGGCTGGGGACATTGAATCCGAGTGGGCCATGATAGTGTTGAGACGGCTCATCGGAGCTGTGGCCACAATGTTGTTGGTGCCTGTCGCGGAAGCAACCCTCGAATCCGGTGGTGGACACCGGCTGTGAGAGATACTGTCAGGCTGAAGAAGGAGTCCTATTGGGCTTTTTTGGAATGTGGGACCCCGGAAGCAGCTGATGGGTACCAGCAGTCCAAACAGCATGCAGCTTGGGTAGTCACTGCAGCAAAAACTTGGGCATGGGAGGAGTTCAGAGAGGCCATGGAGAATGACTTCTGTACGGCTTTGAGGTGATTCTGGTCCACCATACAGTTCGGATGTTGTAGGTCGGTGGGCAGAATAATTTGAAGACCTTCTCAATCCCACTGGCACGTCTTCCACTGAGGAAGTGGAGCCTGGGGACTGTGGGCCAGGCTCTCCAATCTCTGGTGCCGAGGTCACCAAGGTGGTTAAAAAAGCTCTGCGGTGGCAAGGCCCCATGGGTGGATGAGATTTGCCCTGAGTTCCTTAAGGCTCTGGATGTTGTGGGGTTGTGTTGTCTTACACAACTCTACAATATTGCTTGGACATCGGGGCAGTTCACCTGGTTTGGCAGACTGGGGTGTTGGTCCCCCTATTCAAAAAGGGGGACCGTAGAGTGTGTTCCAACTACAGGGGGATCACAGTCTTAAGCCTCCCTGGTAAGGTCTATTTAGTGATTCTGGAGAGGAGGGTCTGTCGGATAGTTGAACCTCGGATTCAGGAGGAGCAGTGCGATTTTCGTCCTGGGCGTGGAATACTGAACACAAGCTCTACACCCTCAGCAGGGTCCTGGAGAGTGCATGGGAGTTTGCCCAACCAGTCTACATGTGCTTTGTGGACTTGGAGAAGGCATTTGACCGCATCCTTCGGGGAGCCCTGTGGGGGGGATACCCAGGCCTTTTGATATGGGCTGTTAGGTCCCTGTACGACCGATGTCAGAGCTTGGTCCGCATTGCTGGCAGTAAGTCAGGCTCATTCCCAGTGAGATTTGGACTCTGCCAAGGTTGCCTTTTGTCATCAATTCTGTTCATAACTTTTATGGACAGAATTTTTAGGCATAGCCAAGGTCTTGAGGGGATCCATTTTGGTAGCCTTGGGATCGCTTCTCTGTTTTTTGCAGATGATATGGTGCTGTTGGCTTCATCACGTCATGTTCTACAGCTTTCAATGGAACGGTTTACCGGCAACAGTTTGAAACAGTAATCCATGCCTTCATTTCATCACGGCTGGAGTACTGTAATTCTCTCTATCTTAGAGTCAGCCTGTCCTCACTTGCACATCTGCAACTTGTGCAAAATGCTGCTGCACATCTTTTAACTAGAACATGCAAAAGAGAGCACATCACACCTGTCTTGGCTTCTCTCCACTGGCTACCTGTGTATTTTAGAGTACATTTTAAAATTATTTTGTTTGTTTATAAAGTTTTAAACAACCTTGCCCCCCTTATTTGGCAGAGCTTCTACACCATTACACTCCATCGCGGTCACTCAGGTCTGCTGACAAGCTGCTCCTGGTCATTCCAAAGAGTAAGAGGACGCTTTGAGGAGGCAGTGCCTTCTCTGTTAGTGCCCCTAAGTTATGGAATGCTCTGCTTTTACACATTCGACAGGCCCCCTCACTGTCCATTTTTAAAACCCGTTTGAAAACTCATCTATACTCATTGGCCTTCAACCCAACTGAGACTTGATTTTACTTCATTTTTATTGATTTTACCTGTT
Source organism: Garcialebias charrua (assembly GCA_038048925.1). Taxonomy (NCBI): domain Eukaryota; kingdom Metazoa; phylum Chordata; class Actinopteri; order Cyprinodontiformes; family Rivulidae; genus Garcialebias; species Garcialebias charrua. The sequence goes on from JBBPBX010008655.1 coordinate 7,448, forward strand.
TAACTTGTCATTTTATTGTATTTTAAATTGAAATTTTAGTTCACTGTGTATTAGTTTTGTAGCTCTGTTTTTATGCTTTCTTCAGTGCTGGGCAACGCTAATCCAAAAATTAGTTCCGCCATTTCTAAAACACTTATTAATTTATTTAGGTCCGCAATTTCAAAAGCGCTTATGTATTAGCAATGCTAGCGGACGCTAATGCTAACACGCTAACCGCCATTTTGAACAAAAGCAAATGGCGAACTATTTTTAAATCCAGCAGATTTGACCATTTCGTGAACCGGTTAAGCTCAGAAAAACCTTGTGCTATAAAGTCAGCTAAGAAATATATTTTTTCTTAGCAAAGAAATAATTGTTTTTACCGTGTTTTCTTGGAAAGTCCTTAGCTTCTGTGGCCGCCGCCATTTTGAAGAGGGCAAATGGCAAACTACTTTTTTTATTCCAGACGCGTTGCGTAGGCCGCTGAGAAACATCCATAAGTTCACCCTCCATGTTAAAAACTCTTCGTCTGACTCTTCAAAAACAAGCAATAAGGCTGCAGAGTAACACACTGGCTGCTAACTGCACTCTCTCTAGCCAAGAGACTGAGGGGGACGCTTTTTTGTCACGGACCACATCCGACGCTGACAGGATATGGTCTGTTAGCAATCGTCCGGTTGATTTAAGAGCCCGTAAATTATATTTTTTTGTTTTTACTGATAGATAATTGGTTATTAGCGGTACTGCATTTTAAATAAAAATAAAAAAACGCAAATCCACTTATAAATTATAAAAGTCAGTCAATCCGATGTAAAGCTAACAAATTGTTTAGGTCCGCTATAAGCGGATTAGCGCTCCCTAGCGGTCTGACGCCCACCTTTGGCTTTCTTTTATCTTGTTTGTGTCTAATGTCCAGCACTTAGTTTCAGCTGTGGCTGTGTTAAAGCGAGTGTGACGCGGCCGGGATGAGGATCAGTTCCTCCAAATCCTAGGCCATGGTCTGGAGCTGGAAAAGGGGAGAGTGCTCTCTCAGGGTCGGGGAGGAGGTCCTACCCCAAGTGGAGGAGTTTAACTATCTCTGGGTCTTGTTCACAAAAGAGTGAAAAATGGAACGTGAGATCGATAGGCGGATAAGTGCATAATCGGCAGTGAAGAGGGTACTGTACCGGTCTGTTGTGAAGAGAAAGCTGAGTCAAAAGGTAAAGCTTTCAATTTACCAGTCGATCTACTTTCTTACCCTCATTAATAGTCATGAGCTTTGGTTTGTGACCGAAAGAATGATCACGGATACAAGCGGCCAAAATGAGTTTTCTCTGCCTCTCAGAGATAGGGTGAGAAGCTCTGTCTTCTGGGAGGGACTCAGAGTCGAGCCATTGCTTCTCCACATCGAGAGGAGCCAGTTGAGGTGGCTCGGGCATCTGGTTAGGATACCTCCTGGACGCCTCTCTATTGAGGTGTTCCGGGCATGTCCCACGAGGAGGAGAACCATAGGAAGAACCGGGACACGCTGGCGGGACTATGTTTCTCAGCTGGCCTAGGAACGCCTTGGGATTCACCTGGAGGAGCTAGCCCAAGTGGCTGGGGAGAGGGAAGTCTGGGCCTCCCTACTTAGGTTGCCACGCCCGCGACCCGACCCCGGATAAGCGGAAGAGAATGAATGGTTGGATGGATAAACCTGAAGGAAGCCTGGTCTTTCCCTCCTATCAAACCAATCTGGGAAGAACGGACCAGCACTTGTTCTTAACAAGGGGAATATAAAACATACACTGAAAAAAGTGTGATTGGGGTTAAGTAGTATCTAATAGGCCACTGATAGTAACTGTTACTCAGTAAAAATGCATATGCATGGTTTTAATTCAGTGTAAGCAAAATTCAACATTTTTGAGATGTTAAGTAATTTAAATTTACTTATATTTTTTTACGGTAAAATAAGCAACGATATCTTTAGCATATTTTAATAGAAAAATATGAAGATTTTTAAATCTAATAGATTTTACTAATTAAAGCACTTTGATTTTAATTACTCTACACTTCCGCCATCTTGGCTGCACATTCTGCCATGTGCACACACATGCTTCAGAAGTGGACTGGACCATCCATTTTGTCAGAGGTAAGACAATCTTTGGAATGTACAATAAAATTTTGAACAACAGTGTATAGTATTTTTGAGAAAAAAGCTCTAAACAATGTTTTAAGTCAAAACTAGATAATAATGAGCACTGTAATGTGTATTTTAAGCAAAATGGCATGAAGTAGAGGCTCACTTTGTAAAGCTTTACAGTTGTTCCTTTACTTCGGCAGATCAAGAACGTGTTGCACTGTAAGTAAACTGTTAATATGCGCTTATTTTAGCTGATGGAAAGCGGGTTAATATATATATCAGTCTATTTGCTGATTTTTAGTAACATTATGTGACAGTGAAATGGTCAGTCAATTAAATATTCAGTCCTGAGCATTTTTTTTTGTACATTTAGAATTGTTGTAGGAGCTGTGTATCGTAACTGGTAACAAGAGCTGGCTGTTTGCGGCGTAAATAAAGTTTATTTCTGGCTGCAGTAGACGCCATGAGTCTGCTAACTAGCGTGCTAGCTAGCGAGCACGCAGTCTCCCTTGGGATTAATAATAAAGAATCAAATAGAGAGAGGCTCTGAAAACATTAATCTGATTATTGAAAATTCAAGGAAAAAGTTGATACAGGGGCTAAGTTTTTATTTAACGATTATTTCGATAGGATTTTACAGCATTTCACTGACGCTTTTCCTGTTCGGCTTGAAGCGCCCGGACAGAAAAAGCTGTGACACAAATACGTAATAAAGAATCAAATAGAGAGAGGCTCTGAAAACATTAATCTGATTATTGAAAATTCAAGGAATAAGTTGATACAGGGGCTAAGTTTTTATTTAACGATTATTTCGATAGGATTTTACAGCCTTTCACTGACGCTTTTCCTGTTCGGCTTGAAGCGCCCGGACAGAAAAAGCTGTGACACAAATACGTAAGTGCGTGGTGACGTAGATCTCGCAGCTTCCAGCAGGCGGTAGCAGGCTAGGCTAACCTTCGACGAGCGTAGTTTTCACTTCAAACGAGTGCCCATGTCCGTCAGAATGTGATTGAACAAAGTTTCACACGCGAAGAGAAAGCGATGACATCACTGATTAGAGAGGAAAGACTAATTCGTCAGTGTGGAAGTGTTTTGGCTTTCTAAGGTCTGTTAAAACTGCTGGTTTCTGCTGCAGTGAGGTCCTACTTGGTCTCTTTATGCTTCAAAACATGACACACAGTCGTTCTAACTAGCGGTGGGAACATCTAACTGCTTTCATCTGAGGTTTCCACTTGATAGAATATGATGAGAGTCAGAAGATGAAGCACAAAAAATTTGAGCCAACGTGTCCCTGAAACTATGTAAACAATATAACTAGGGTGGGTGAGTAATCTTCAAACAAATGAACAATTCTGCAAGTTTTTTATCATGCAGCTGCAAGTTAATATATGTCTACCTCATCTGATGACCTTATTCAGACAGAAGTCATTTTAAAACTTCACAATGAGCAGGTGAAAAATATTGAACATTGTAACAGATTAAACCTTTGTTACATTGCACAGGTCCTGTGATTCTGTTGAACTGATGAGGTCATTGTTGGAGTGTTTACAGTAGTTTGTCTGATCATATTAAATGTGTGAAATTGTATTAGTGGATATGTTGTGATTGAACTGTTTCACAGTTAGCTTTAATCCATAAACCTAAGTGAAGATGTACCTCTTTTTTGATCTTACTAGATTTCCATGACACAGCTGTTCTGCACGAAGATGCCTGGATTATTCAGACCCTGCACAGTGAGTGTCATGAAATAATTAACATTACATCTGTGTATTGGGTGAACAGCTCATCAAACATCAAACAAACAAAGATTTCTATTATTGTTAGTATAGTTTATTTATTGTAAAAAATGTTGTTTATTTAGATTAAATATTAAATTAAGATTATATTACACATTAAACTGTATTCTGAATTTGACAGTAATTTATCAAGCGTTCGTCTTTGCTCAGGCTGGGCGCGTGCCCAAGAGTATAGCAGATCAGGGAGCTCCACTTCAGCTGCCTTTCTGGACTCACCTGCCTGCCCCTCCTCATTCACCTGTACCAGCATCACCAAGCACCTTCTGCATCACCTGCTCCTCCATAAAGGTAACAACATTTTCTTTTCCAAAAAAGCTAAGTCTGGTCCTCTGGACATTCAAAAAACAAAACAAAACAAAGCAAAAAAAAAGCTGTAGAAACGTTTCGTCTTTCGTCCGAAAGACTTCCTCAGTCTGAGAAGCTGTGTTCAGCTCAGTCTTATAAATAGCACCCTCCCACAGTGGATCAACCAGTTGGCTGATGACAGCCGAAACCAGCTGCTCACATGATCAAGGAGGACCATCAGCCTGACGATGGATCGTTAACACCCTGATGGTTGTTTGCTATTCACAGAGGGCTGAGTGATACTAGCAATAACAGCATTGTAAGTGGGGGACAGTTGAACCCGGAGGCCTCCACCTCTGTTTAATGATGGACGGTTTCTTTTCACAAAGATGGCCTCCTTTACTCCTCTCTCAAACCATTGTTCCTCTCTATCAAGGATGTGAACATCTTCATCCCTGAAAGAGTGACCGCTGGCCTGGAGATGAGTGTAGACCGCAGAGTCCTGACCTGATGATGTTGATCTTCTGTGCTGGGCCATCCTTTTGGCCAGTGGCTGTTTAGTTTCCCCGATGTAAGACTGATCACAGCCCTCCTGACACTGAACAGCATACACAATATTACTCTGTTTGTGCCGGGGGACTGGATCTTTGGGATGAACCAGTCTTTGTCGTAATGTATTTTGGGGTAACTCAGCAGCCAGACAGAAGGAGAAATCACACACAAAACAGGCTCTAGAGAAATGTGGCTATCCTAACTGGGCCTTCCTGAAAGCAGAGAAGAAACCCAAACAGGACTCCAGCCAGCCATCAGGTGAAAAGAAGGAACCCAGACCCAGACCAGTGGTCATTCCGTATGTTGCGGGAGTTTCAGAGACATTGAGACGTTTATTTTCTAAACACAACGTCCCAGTGGCTTTTAAACCCCAAAATACATTACGACAAAGACTGGTTCATCCCAAAGATCCAGTCCCCCGGCACAAACAGAGTAATATTGTGTATGCTGTTCAGTGTCAGGAGGGCTGTGATCAGTCTTACATCGGGGAAACTAAACAGCCACTGGCCAAAAGGATGGCCCAGCACAGAAGATCAACATCATCAGGTCAGGACTCTGCGGTCTACACTCATCTCCAGGCCAGCGGTCACTCTTTCAGGGATGAAGATGTTCACATCCTTGATAGAGAGGAACAATGGTTTGAGAGAGGAGTAAAGGAGGCCATCTTTGTGAAAAGAAACCGTCCATCATTAAACAGAGGTGGAGGCCTCCGGGTTCAACTGTCCCCCACTTACAATGCTGTTATTGCTAGTATCACTCAGCCCTCTGTGAATAGCAAACAACCATCAGGGTGTTAACGATCCATCGTCAGGCTGATGGTCCTCCTTGATCATGTGAGCAGCTGGTTTCGGCTGTCATCAGCCAACTGGTTGATCCACTGTGGGAGGGTGCTATTTATAAGACTGAGCTGAACACAGCTTCTCAGACTGAGGAAGTCTTTCGGACGAAAGACGAAACGTTTCTACAGCTTTTTTTTTGCTTTGTTTTGTTTTGTTTTTTGAATGTCCAGAGGACCAGACTTAGCTTTTTTGGATTTTTCTACCTGGATTATTGAGCATGCATCAGGGGAACATTTTCTTTTCTTTTTTTTATTTCTTTTTATATAACTCAGCTGCCTCTCCTGACTCACCTGTCTGTATTTTGTCACCAGCACCTTCTGCATCACCTGCTCCTTCATAAAGGTAACAATATTTTCTTTTCTTTTTTTTATTTCTTTTTATATAACTCAGCTGCCTCTCCTGACTCACCTGTCTGTCTTTTGTCACCAGCACCTTCTGCATCACCTGCTCCTTCATAAAGGTAACAATATTTTCTTTTCTTTTTTTTATTTCTTTTTATATAACTCAGCTGCCTCTCCTGACTCACCTGTCTGTCTTTTGTCACCAGCACCTTCTGCATCACCTGCTCCTTCATAAAGGTAACAATATTTTCTTTTCTTTTTTTATTTCTTTTTATATAACTCAGCTGCCTCTCCTGACTCACCTGTCTGTATTTTGTCACCAGCATCACCAGCACCTTCTGCATCACCTGCTCCTTCATAAAGGTAACAATATTTTCTTTTCTTTTTTTATTTCTTTTTATATAATTCAGCTGCCTCTCCTGACTCACCTGTCTGTCTTTTGTCACCAGCACCTTCTGCATCACCTGCTCCTTCATAAAGGTAACAATATTTTCTTTTCTTTTTTTTTTTCTTTTTATATAACTCAGCTGCCTCTCCTGACTCACCTGTCTGTATTTTGTCACCAGCATCACCAGCACCTTCTGCATCACCTGCTCCTTCATAAAGGTAACAATATTTTCTTTTCTTTTTTTATTTCTTTTTATATAACTCAGCTGCCTCTCCTGACTCACCTGTCTGTATTTTGTCACCAGCATCACCAGCACCTTCTGCATCACCTGCTCCTTCATAAAGGTAACAATATTTTCTTTTCTTTTTTTATTTCTTTTTATATAACTCAGCTGCCTCTCCTGACTCACCTGTCTGTCTTTTGTCACCAGCACCTTCTGCATCACCTGCTCCTTCATAAAGGTAACAATATTTTCTTTTCTTTTTTTATTTCTTTTTATATAACTCAGCTGCCTCTCCTGACTCACCTGTCTGTATTTTGTCACCAGCACCTTCTGCATCACCTGCTCCTTCATAAAGGTAACAATATTTTCTTTTCTTTTTTATTTCTTTTTATATAATTCAGCTGCCTCTCCTGACTCACCTGTCTGTCTTTTGTCACCAGACAGACGTACCCAGAAAACCTCCAAAGGGTGGTGTCCAGATCAGATGAAACTCCTCAACTGACTCTTTTGATACTGCGGAACAGCGGCTTTACACCAAGCTCCCCCTGGATGATGGAGCTCCTTACCCAATCTCTAAGACTGAGTGCCCCCCCCCCCCCATGAAGGAAGCCCCTTTCAGCCACTTGTATCCAGGATCTGTTTCCAAACAAAGTGTAAAATATTTTGGACAATCAACTCCTGCAGCTGTGGAAATGTTTATTTCACTTAGATGTTTGCAGTTTTTCTCAGACATTTCAAAAAGGTTGATTTTTGTTGTTAATACACAATGTACACAAGTGGTAAATATTTGTTCAGCATTTATATTGAGTTATTCAGATAAGAAAAACTACATTTTTTGTTAGTCAGTCATTAAGAAGTAACACAAATAAGAGAAACAGTAAAAATACTCTGGCTGTTAATGGTGAAATTAGTAATTAATTATGTATTTTAGCATCTCATTTCTTCTTCACAAAATTGATTTAGCATTTGTTTGAAGTAACTTTTTTAATGACATGTAAACAAAGCCACTTTATATTGTCTACACATGTAGATTATTTTATGTTGCTATATTTTGCCACTTTGAAAGAACCAAAATGATGTTCAAGAAATAAATGTTTATGTTGTTATCTATGTGTGATAATTTGTGCAACCCAGTAAAAACACTTTAAAGTATTTAGAAAATTAGAAGAATATTATATGTACTGTACAAGTGAAATTTAGCAGAAAAAAATTGTAATTGTTTTATTTTCCACTTATTGTTTTCTTTGTTAAACAAATGAATTTTAATCAAGAGAAGAGGTTAAATAATGCAAATTTATCTTATTATTCAATGATTATTAATGTAGGTTGTTTGGAAAATTTAATGATTACAAATTGAGTTCCACTTAAAAAACACACAAAAAAATAATTTCTTTGTAATGAATATTTAATTTTAGTCATTTTTCCCTAAATTAATAGTAAATTCAAAGTAATATTCCTTATATATTAATTTAATTTAAATTAAATTTTGCATTAAAAATTAGTCATTTTAACCATAAATTTGAGATTTTGTTCCTAAATCCTACATAAATGTACAGTTTAATGTAATTAAAATCTACTTAGTTTTTTTAATTAAATTTAATTACCATTTTCTCTTTATTTTACATAAACTTTTTGAAATTAAAATCTACTTAATAATATTAATTGTCACTTTGTTACCTAAGGTTTTTTAAGTAACCTCTATTCACAGTTTTTTCAGTGTAACAATATTCGCATTATTGAAGTTCCTGAGTTACCGGGCTCATGCACCCCCTACAGTGATAGTCAAAATGCTAAGGGAGGTGGTGAAGCTGGACAAGTCACCGTTGATCAATCACGTACACCTCTCCTACACCGGTAGGATATGTCATGATCTACTGTTTAATGTTTGAACCCAGGAGCAGAAAAACAGACTGGCTCACAAATGTAAAATGAATAATGATTTATTTAACAAAAATAATAATGTTGATAGTGGAACAAAAACACTTACTGAAAGGAGATGAGCAGATCATACACCGTGGAAAGACAAAGCCCCGTTGCTCAAGGAGTGAACACACAGAGTTTAAATACTGACACAAACAAGACTGTGAGGAGCACCTGGAATGATTAGAACGAGGATCAGCTGTGAATGAGTAAGGCTGAAGGCCTGAGCACAGAGAGACAGACTGAGGAGTGGGAAATGACAGAGACTGAATGAGATACACAGAAACCAATAATCAAACCGCAGAACAACAAAGTATGATAGGAGGGGAACACAAAATAGCATACACAAATTAACATAAAGAAACAGACAGGGACAGAGCCTGACATAACCCTCTCCCCTCAAGGGTGGCACCTGACACCCCCAAGACGGACCCCACAAGAACAAGGGTGGGCGGAGGGAGGCAACAGGCAGGACAGCGGGCCAACATCAGCCAGATCCGGGGGGCGCCCAGGAGGTCGCCCATCACCACCAGCCAGATCTGGGGGACGCCCAGGATGCCGTCCATCGTGTGGCGTCATGTCAGGCGGGCGACCGAGCGGCCGTCCATCGTGCAGCACCATGTCAGGCGGGTGACCAGAGGATCGTTCAGCAACAGCAGGAACCAAAAACCCCTGGTCAGGAACGAAGTCGGCAAGAACCAAGATGATGGCGGACGGTACATTGACATTGTCGGCCGGTACACTTTCGTCGCCGGCCGGTAACATTGACATCGTCGGCCGGTACACTTTCGTCGCCGGCCGGAACACCCACGTCGTCGGTCGGAACACCCACGTCGTCGGCCGGAACACCCACGACGTCGGCCGGAACACCCACGACGTCGGCCGGAACACCCACGTCGTCGGTCAGAACACCACAGTCGTCGGCCGGAACACAGTCGTCGGCCGGAACACAGTCGTCGGCCGGAACACAGTCGTCGGCCAATGTCGTCGCCAGGACCCCCGTCGTTGTCGTCGGGCGCCGAGGCGGGCGAAGAGACCTCGTCGGGCGCCGAGGCGGGCGAAGAGACCTCGCCGGGCGTCGAGGCGGGCGAAGAGACCTCGTCGGGCGCCGAGACGGGCGAAGAGACCTCGTCGGGCGCCGAGGCGGGTGAAGAGACCTCGTTGGGCGCCGAGGCGGGCGAAGAGACCTCGTCGGGCGCCGAGGCGGGCGAAGAGACCTCGTTGGGTGCCGAGGCGGGCGAAGAGACGTCGTCGGGCGCCGAGGCGGGCGAAGAGACGTCGTCGGGCACCGAGGCGGGCAAAGAGACGTCGTCGGGTGCCGAGGCGGGCAAAGAGACGTCGTCGGACGCCGAGGCGTGCAAAGAGATGTCGTCG
>JBBPBX010008655.1:25493-36368 GCA_038048925.1 Garcialebias charrua
ATATATAGGTTATATATATAGGCTATATATATATTTTTTTTATATATATATATTTGTCATATATTTTTTTAATCAAAAAAAGGCGTTCAATACAGAAATAACTGGACTTTATTTGTAACAGAAGATGTTTTGCTTCTCATCCGAGGAGCTTTCTCAATTCAAAGGAAGGATTTTCAACAAACATAACATCCCAGTACATTTCAAACCCAACAGGACTCTCAGACAAAGGCTGGTATACCCTAAGGACAAAACACCTACACGCAAACAGAGTGTAGTTTACACTGTCCAGTGCAGCGAGGACTGTCCAGACCTCTACATTGGGGAAACTAAACAGCCCATTCACAGACGAATGTCCCAACACAGGAGAGCCACCTCCTCTGGACAAAACTCAGCTGTTCACCTCCACCTCACGGACGAGGGACACTCATTTGAGGACCAGAATGTGCACATTTTGTACAGAGAACACAGATGGTTTGAGAGGGGTGTGAAGGAAGCTGTTTATGTTAAGAGAGAAAGGCCTTCTCTTAACAGAGGAGGAGGTATCAGATTCCAACTTTCAAAAACATATAATGCATCTTTAGGTCTGATTCCCAGACGGTTCACACCTGATGGGAATAGAGGAGCCGCTTCTGTGAATTAGACTAACGAAGACCTTAAGAAACCCCTACTGTTAAGGTGTGAGGTGTGATTTGTCAATTTACATAGGTATAGAATAGAATAGAATATATTTTTATTGGCATCGTCATTGCACCGGGGTACAAAACATTGCAATTGGCGCACGCACCGTCCTTGAGAGGGGACATGCGTACGGAAGCCGCAGCAGAAATTAATCTGCGCCGCCAAACAATCAGATATGGAAAAAAAGGAAGGTTACAATAGGATAATCAGTGGTATTCAAAAAAGATTCTATCACATTTTGTCTTAGGACATTCTATGATACAGTCAAAAAACTCTACCAGCTCAAGCACAGATAAGACAAATCACATGTTGCATTTTGGTGGCGGAGCAGTGAGATAAGTCTGTGAACAATCGTCCAGATAGAGCACAGTCTGCAGATGGACTCAGCCGGCATCATCTGATAGCACACAGAGAGCTCTCGGGGGGGGGGGGGGACAGTTCTTTCCAGTAGCTCAGACTCCAGGAGAGATTTGCAGTCAGCCTTTGTTCAAGGTTACTTGGGGTGTCCCGATTAGATTAGTTGATTTATTTATTCTTCAGGGCAGGCTACAGTGTACTCTTACTGTTAGCCTTGAGTCCAGGTGCTGTCTGAAGTCCAATTCGTCCAAATTATGTGAGCATTCATTCAACCCGAGCTACGGGTCCCTGTCTCCCCCCTGGTGTAGCCTGCTCGGCTGTAGACGAGTCCCAAACCGCACCGCAGGTCTGCGGTCCTCCATGACCGTTCCCATCGTGCGATTAAGCTCGTACAACAGCTGGTTCATTGAGGTCACAGCTCGGATCAAATACTCGTTCTGAGCAGGAAGTTTCGACAGTGCGTTGATCGCTACGGAAGTCTTCCTGAGTTTCCAGTAGCAGAAGCCCCCGCACAAGCCAAAGAGCAGCGCACCTGCTACCATAAATCCAATTATATACAGATCTTCCACGTCCTCGACTGAAAGAACGGTCAAACACATCATTTTCCACTCTCCCCATGAATCCATGATGTACCCGGCCGCATGTGTGTCAAGGGGGCATGCTAGTTCTCCTGGTCCGGAGCGCTTTGTGGAAAAAATTGTATCGATAGAGGAGACAGCCCATGCGATTATATCCATGTTCCAAATTGCTTCGAGCGAGCACTGAAGAGTTACAGATGAGACAAAAGAGCAAAAGCAGGGAGGAGGAAAACTTTAGGGTTAAGAGAGGAGCAGAGAAGTCAAAGTCAAAAGTCAAAGTCAACTTTATTGTCAAAACATATGTGTAGGACATACACAGGATTGAAATTGCATTTCTCTCTGTCCCTCGGTGCAACAGTAAACATTTAAACACTAAAACACTAAAACATTTAATAAACATAAGCATAAAATGAAATAATAAAAGTGTAATACTGTCCTGAGTTTTTGCATAGTAGTTTTTGCATAGTAGTAGTATGAAAGTATGAAAAGTTACACCAACACTAAAACACTAAACATTTAATAAACATAAGCATAAAATGAAATAACGAAAGTGTAATACTGTCCTGAGTTTTTTGCATAGTAGTATAAAAGTGTAAAAAGTACATCTATAAAGTAAAATGAAAGTTCTGGCATTGACATTTGTAATAGAGTGTAATGAATAATGTGGGTAAGGTATTTAAACACTTACTGGGCCACCATTATTGTAGAGATATAGGACTTACTGGTCAGTTTACTGACTTCCCTATATTTAGATGCGCAGGTCTGAGCAGAGTTTATCTGCACAAACTTGCCACCAATTCGCGAGTTCTTCCTTTTTCCGGTATTAAATTGCTTTTACTGTAATTAGCCAGAAATGTAATTTCACAAGAGACTTCAATTTATGTTGGTCTACCAGAAAATAGACCTTTTATTGAAACTATCACAAAAATTACATTAAACATTTGTATCGATATTAGCTCTGATTTAATAACTACGTTGACAAGAATTCAAATTAAAACAAACAGACAGTTAGGAACTTAAACTGTTGGTACATTTACTTGACAGATTAATAGCTTATGAAAAATAAGAAATAGGAGGAAGAAGATGAAAGCTAAGTTAACTGAAGTTGATTATTTTGAACCAACCAGGGTGGCAGCCTTTCCCAAACAGGTCCAGCTGTACTTCCGACACGTGCAGCATACAAACAAGCCTCTTTACCTGGTGACGAGACGTCTAGAGGAGATGAGGGCTGAGAAGTTTGTGGACACTAACGGACTGTGTGGTCCAGTTGAGGTCCAGTCGACTTCGTGCGTGTATGGCTGGATCAGACGAGCGAGAGCACGCTTTCACCGGCAGGAACAGACCCCAATCACACTGACTTATTTTCAAAATAAAACTTCCGAAAACAAATTCTTTCAGAAATGAGTGTTTCGAGGCACAACAAGGCTTTGCCGTGACTCCAGCTGAGACGTGGGTCTAGTTGGCACAATGACCGGAGCGTCTCCAGCTTTCCCAGAGGAGAGAAGCCAGTTGCGAGTTAGTTCTCTCCAAAGCACTAAAGAAAAATGCAGGAAATGACCTTTATATGGGAGGCGGGGTCTTCCCCACCTCCTTAATGACTACTGGCTGGTTTTAACAAAATAAGAGATGGGTTTTCATCTCATAGGCAGAATGGTCTCTGAAGGACAACAGGAAAACTGTTTACATAAGCGGCCAGATGGACTGGCCTGTGAGCACAGAGAATATTATGGCTAACTTCATAGACAAAACAGAGAAGGAAGTTCAGATTCAGAACCTGCTTGTTCTTGCAGAAATAAAACCAGCAGAAGGGTCACAACTCATGAAAGTAACAGATCATCATTAAAATGACAAAATATACTGTAGATCAATTCTGAATTAACTCACATTAAAAAGAAAGTTCAATCTGATTAATTAGTGTCCATTAATTCATAATAATTGTAACAAATATAAGTGTCCACTCGTCTCCTTGAGGGCTTCAAGAAGGTGTAACACTGAGAGTTTCAGAGAGATGCAGAGAGGTGTACTTGAAGGTCAAGACAGAGGGCCTATATCACTACAGTCCCCCTTTTTGGAAGTCATCGCCTGTCCTTGGAGATGAGTTCCAACACGAAAGGATACCACCGAATGTCTCTGACCTCTATGTAATCCAGCAAGTGGAAAAAAAAAAGTCAAAAAAAAGTTCAAAATTATACTCCCATAATGTTTTTGGAAATTCCATACTGTTCGTAGGTAATCCCTTTGCGGTAAGCTTTCAATCCTTTGGAAAACATAGTCTGTTAACCCATGGAAAACTGAGTCTGTGATCCCTTGGAAACAAAGTCTTATAATCCACAACGGTAAATCCACAACGATGGGGGTTAGTGATTTCATCAGCAAGAATGGATTTTAATCAGCATGTAGAGGGGATCCCTCGATTGAAGCAGAGGAGGCGGCCCTTGGATGAAGGTTGAAGACCAACGTTGGATCAGCAGGTCCCCACATCGAAGGTTGCAGGCTGGATGGCTTCCAGTCGGTGCCACCCTGGTTCAATGTGTCATGCAATTATGTGGTTTTAGGTGGGCTTATGATTGGGATTCTACATTAAGCCTTACCTATATGCACCTGGTATGTAAGCTATCATGGATTAGATCAGCTACAATTACCAATTAAGGGGTGGATCAATGCTGTAAAAATCAGATATAGGGATCTATACCTATAGAAATGTGGAGGGCTTCTGTAACGAAGGCCTCTTCATTCAAACTATTCCTCCATTCATTATTTAGTTTAGGTTAAACTAAAATAAAAAAAATGAAACTAGTTTGGTCTAAATGTCTGTTGTCTTTTAGACGAACGACGCAAGATTTGGTATTCCCTATAAATTTTGAAGTCTATGGCGAGACTCATCAAAATGAATAGATCTAGAATAGAAACGATCGAATCGGTTCCTACCTAAATGATTGGGAGATCAGTGTAGATTATAGTACCTTAAGTAGTATTGATCTACAATGACTCTTCAAAGATTGAGATCTTTAACAAAATGAACAGCATGTTGGCATAGTTAAATCCATTTAAGTCTTCAACTTATCAACAATCAAAACCTCTTTTGGCTGGGAGTGTTCAGAAAACAATAACAACTTCAATAACAACAAAAGTAGCAATTAAGCAACTAAAAACAACGTTTCACTACGTCAAACTCACTCTGGTCGTCAGATTCCAACGTGTCACACACAAGAAAAACAGTTCTTAGCTTTATAACCGATGTCAATTAAATCCTGCAGATTTAAACGGTTGTTAAGGTTAGTTTTTGTTGTGGGTTTTATGCTTAGCGTTTCTAAGTTCTAGTTGGAACGGTTTCTTTTCGCAACTAGTATAGTTTAAACTGTTTAGTTTATTTACTATCCTGTGCTTGGACGACCTTATTTTCCCATGAAGTCTGTGAGTTTGCGAGATCTTTGTCGTTTGTGGGGTTATTGAAATCTTTGTCCTTGACATGGGCATGGCCTAACATCACCCCCCTGTGGTCATGAGGGACCACGCGCACGGGTGTGGACGTCCGTCCATGGGCACGAGTTAGGATGCCTTTGTTTAGATTAAGCTGTTCGCGCATTTTATTGGGAACCTTGTACAGGAACCTTATAGGTTTCGGCCAACGTACATCTGTACGTTTACCTCTTTCTGCGTAATGCAGGTGTGTCACAACCGTCGGCGCCGTCGCAGGTGTCTCGGACAGGTCAGGCTGCGGTGCGTCACTGTCGTTGTGGTTTGTGTCTTCCCACTTCATGACTGAAGAGGTGCTCTTTGAGTCTGTCAGAACTATGTCATCGCTAAGTAGTTCTAGATTCAAAAGCTCTTGAACCAAGGTTTCATTGAAAGCTTGGCTGTATGCCGAATTATCTGTCCCAGAGGACAGTACAGCGTCCACGGTGTGGGATCCTTGGATCTCTACACCGTCCTCTACCTGTGGTAGGAAGTATGAGTTTGCCCCCCTTTTGTTTGAGGAGGGGTCCTCAAAATCTGTAACAATGGAGTCCAGGTGACTGTCAGCGTGTTGTGGACTGTCGCTTTCAGGACTCGGATGCCCTTGAACCAAGACTTCACTGAAATCTTGGCTGTATGCCGAATTACCTGTCCCACAGGACAGTACAACGTCATCGGTGTGGGACCCTTGGATCTCCACACCCTCTTCTACCGGTGGTAGGTAGTGCTCAGTGAGTGCTGAAGATGTCAGCTCGCAGAGGAGGTTGTCATGTTGGGCCAGAGTCTGGTCCACCTGTTGAGTCTCCTCTGTCTCACCTGTAGTTGAAGGTTCACTTCCCGGCTTGTGGTCTCGGTTGGGGAATCCCATGTGACCTCAGCGGTACCTGTTGTTAGACAGTCAGTGTCCTGACCTTGGAGAGGTACCTCGATCGGCAGTGGACTGCTCACTGTGGCCCACATTGTCTGATTGCCATAATTTATAATCGCTTCAAAGCGATTTATAAAATCTTGGCCAACCACAAATGGAGTCTGGAGTGAGTCAAGTTCAGACACATATACCGGGTGGTATAGTGACATTTCGCCAATCTGCATGTGAACCATGGCTATTAGGGTTGTTCTCGTCTTTGCGAGGCCCTGTTGCTCACCATAAGTGTATTTCACAAAGGGTATTTGCCTGTCAACATCGTTAGCGGCGGTCCTTAGCTCCTCAAACAGTTCGGCTGACATGATAGACACGTCTGAGCCGCAAACCAGGAGTGCTTCTTGCGCGAGGACCCCTTCCAATGTGAGTGGCAGGTAAGCTCTCTTAGCTATCCCCCTTTTTATAAAGTTACACAGAAACCGTTTAGGTTTTTCCACACGTTTCCGTGTACGTGTGACTCTGTCTGTGTAATCGTCGTTGCTGTCAGCATCATGATGGCAGTCTGCCTCATGACCTTCAGGATGTGGATTTTCAGCAAATTGTTTGCTGTCAGCATTTATGTCAGTGTTGACGTTGTTGTTGTCAACTGTGAGCACTAAGTTGTTGCAAAAGGCAGTGCAACGCGTCGCCTCGTCAGGTTGAACAACGTTGTTTGTGTTATCGTCAAGGACAACGTCACACGTTGTGTCAGCCTGGTCATTCACTGTAACATTCAAATCATTTGACAAACAACTCACAACCTCAGTCACGTCCTCGCGCGGAGGCACCGTTTCCATAATCTGGAGCATGTGTGACTCATTGCATGTCTCAAACTGTGCAGTTCGAGGGGCAGGGGCAGGAGGGCCGCTACTCGTGGGTACATGTTGGGACCGACCATTGTTCAATGGTTCACGGTGCCCATGCAACCTCATTCGAATTTCACCTACTGTGAGATCCATGAGAGAACTCTTTTGGTTCGATCCGAACCATCTGGGTTCATCTAGAGAGCAAACACCTACCTTGTGTGGTTCTCTGCTCATCTCAGGGTTTTCAACCTGAGGGGCAGGGTCAGCAGAACTCCCCGTGAACCGATCAGAGTCACTGTTCCAGCTGGACACAATCTGTTTGTTATCATGAAAAACCTGTTCACTCTCGCACTCTGTAGGAGAGGGAACCTCTTCTATCTTCTGCGAGTGGGATGTGACCTTTTGACCTGGGCACACCATTGAAGGTGTTTTTCGTCGTTCGAGCATGTCAAAAAATTCCACAGCACATTGTTTGATTTCTGCCATGGTACTCTCTTTGCAATTAACATTGAAGTGAACACCTTTTTTTGCTTTGTTTTGTTTTATTTTTTGAATGTCCAGAGGACCAGACTTAGCTTTTTTAGATTTTTCTACCTGGATTATTGAGCATGCATCAGAGTGAAGTGAACACATTTCATTATGAAAGGTATCAGATTCAAAGTGAAACGACTTTTAAACAGGTAATCTTCCTCAATTCCAGGGACAGTTTTGCCCCCTGTGTAAGCAGAGAGGAGCCTGTCGTAAAACACCAGGGGATGTTCACCTGGTTCCTGAAGGACGTTCTTTGCAGCTAAGTACTTATATGAAACAAGCCCACAATTAGTCGATGCACCTGCTAGAACGTCCATCTTTGTACCGATTTTCTGTGAAAAATCAAGTAAAGTGGGTCTTATTTCACAGTGTGCAGTCCCACCATGTGATGCCTGCGGCAGTCAACATGGAGTCCAAGATGTGAAATCAAATAAAAATCAGTGATTTTTATTAATTTGTCGACCTGTGACAAGGTCAAACAAAAACGGCTGTCGTTGTGAGATTTTTGTGAAAATCAAAACAAAAGACGCCTTATGTGTGTTATTTTAAACTTGCAGTTTAAAATAAACAGGGACAGACAACTTGTTTTGCACAGAATTTATGATAAAAGTGTCAAGTTTATCAAAAAGCAGACATGTCTGTATCAAATCTGTGTAACTGTTCTGCCATCAACATTTGAATATATGTGAAAATCAAATGAAAGGGTGCTGTGTCCACAACATTTCAAAATGTACTCTATTCAAAAACAGGAAAGTTGAAATGTTAGATACAGTTGCAATAAACTGTATTCTTAGACGTGACCAGCAGATAGGGGCACCGCACTAGAAATGAGTTTATCCCAGCTACTGTAATTTCTCTGTCCGACCTCTATAGAGGCGTTGTTATCACCCGTGAGCGAAGCTGCAGCTTCTAGCCCACACAGACATCCAACAACGGATGAAAAGCATCAATCAGACAGACCCAAAGCGTTACGTGATACAGCCTCAGAACCCCAGGCTCACAAAAACGAAATCATGTGAGCAAAATCGGTTGAACTGTGAAACCTTTTAAACTGTGTTTAAAAGAAATAAGGTCGGTCCACATAAAACAGTTGCAGCTCCCGGTGTCACGTGACCTGGTCACATGGCGATCGGCAGTTTCAGAGCAACTGACTCAATCCACCCATTAAAATCTCAAAAACACTGCGTTTAAACAGTCTTTTCAAAGATAGTAACGGGCAACAAGCTTGAAACTTGTCTGGGACAAACAGCTGAAGTGAAAGTTGACGAGATGTGAGCTTCTCACCCCCCAAGCGTCAACACATACAGCGTAATCGACCAATCACAGCGAAGACAGAACTGTAGTTCTAAAACCCAAGTGTTCACTTGAAATGTAGTCTTCCAAACCTAACGCCACCCACGTGTGACGTGCCGTTCGAGCGGTGCGTTCACGGACCTGCGGTCGGTCGAACAAAAGCGTGGAACGGACTTTTCAACGTTCTAAAACAGTCATAAATATCGCAAAACACCGCGGTTAAGCCAGTCTTCGACGATATCACGTGCATAGAACCCAAACAACACAGATAAACTGTCAGAAATGTGTGCAAAAATGAATCTGACAACCAGCAGTCTACAGAAACCAACTGTTTTGAACACAACACACAATGGACCAATCACAGCGCTTTAAGCAGCCATCTTGCCTCGGTACCTTAACGATTAGCTCGACCCAAAGTACTGGACACTCTTTCACAAAATAAACGTATTTTTACACCGCAGAAAATACTGTTAATGAGCTTAACACATCCAGGCTAACTCCCACGCCTCCCAAAGAAGGCAGCACGCTAACTGTGTACAACAACGGACTTTACGTCAAACGGAACCGGATCCCGTCCGGTCCAAGCTGAGAGGGTCCAATCGAACCTCACAACACACGTTGTAACAGAAAAAGGCACTTAATGGAGCAGCATAATAATGTGTGACACAGCTTTTCAACAGCAATCCGCAGAAGTAATAAAATGAAGCAGTGGTGACACGGCGGTCACAACAATGAAAAATGCATGCAGCCTCGCGACACGTTATGAACGTCTCACAAACACAGACACAACATTTATCACTCATCAGCTTCAAGCATACGTTGGAATGTGAAAGAAAAAATAATTCTAACGGGAAACGCACCAGACAATGCCACGATTAGCAATCTCCGACACCCACCAGCCAAAACTATTAAATAAGTCCAAAACAGGATACAGAACTATGCCAACAAACACCGTGACAATAAGCTACACAAAACAACTTAATAATCCTTCTAGGAACTCGGACGAGCCACCAAAATGTAATAAATAATGTGGGTAAGGTATTTAAACACTTACTGGGCCACCATTATTGTAGAGATATAGGACTTACTGGTCAGTTTACTGACTTCCCTATATTTAGATGCGCAGGTCTGAGCAGAGTTTATCTGCACAAACTTGCCACCAATTCGCGAGTTCTTCCTTTTTCCGGTATTAAATTGCTTTTACTGTAATTAGGAAAAATGTAATTTCACAAGAGACTTCAACTTATGTTGGTCTACCAGAAAATAGACCTTTTATTGAAACTATCACAAAAATTACATTAAACATTTGTATCGATATTAGCTCTGATTTAATAACTACGTTGACAAGAATTCAAATTAAAACAAACAGACAGTTAGGAACTTAAACTGTTGGTACATTTACTTGACAGATTAATAGCTTATGAAAAATAAGAAATAGGGGGAAGAAGATGAAAGCTAAGTTAACTGAAGTTGATTATTTTGAACCAACCAGGGTGGCAGCCTTTCCCAAACAGGTCCAGCTGTACTTCCGACACGTGCAGCATACAAACAAGCCTCTTTACCTGGTGACGAGACGTCTAGAGGAGATGAGGGCTGAGAAGTTTGTGGACACTAACGGACTGTGTGGTCCAGTTGAGGTCCAGTCGACTTTGTGCGTGTATGGCTGGATCAGACGAGCGAGAGCACGCTTTCACCGGCAGGAACAGGCCCCAATCACACTGACTGATTTTCAAAATAAAACTTCCGAAAACAAATTCTTTCAGAAATGAGTGTTTCGAGGCACAGCAAGGCTTTGCCGTGACTCCAGCTGAGACGTGGGTCTAGTTGGCACAATGACCGGAGCGTCTCCAGCTTTCCCAGAGAAGAGAAGCCAGTTGCGAGTTAGTTCTCTCCAAAGCACTAAAGAAAAATGCAGGAAATGACCTTTATATGGGAGGCGGGGTCTTCCCCACCTCCTTAATGACTACTGGCTGGTTTTAACAAAATAAGAGATGGGTTTTCATCTCATAGGCAGAATGGTCTCTTGAAGGACAACAGGAAAACTGTTTACATAAGCGGCCAGATGGACTGGCCTGTGAGCACAGAGAATATTATGGCTAACTTCATAGACAAAACAGAGAAGGAAGTTCAGATTCAGAACCTGCTTGTTCTTGCAGAAATAAAACCAGCAGAAGGGTCACAACTCATGAAAGTAACAGATCATCATTAAAATGACAAAATATACTGTAGATCAATTCTGAATTAACTCACATTAAAAAGAAAGTTCAATCTGATT
>JBBPBX010008655.1:37298-61964 GCA_038048925.1 Garcialebias charrua
TTCCCCTCTGGGAGGTAAAACTAGCTTGTAGTTGTGCTGCTGCAGAAATGGGGAGTGGTCTGATTCTGAACTTTGACCCCAGGAAAGATTGCTAAACTGTATACATAAAACTATTTCTTTTTTAAGTTTTATTAATTATTTTCATTTCAAATATATACATCATTGCAAATGTTATTTCTTAAATTAAAATATAATTAATGACAATTTTTTTAATGTGGTGCGCCTTGATGAGTGCTATTTTTAGAACATGCCCATACGGCACCTTGTGGTCCCTGTGGGAGACCAGGTGCCCACGGGCATTGCGTTGGTGACACCTGCTGTAGCATCACCTGCGGGGCCACGCCTCGTCCTCGTCTCCCTCAGGTGGTGGAAGATTCAGTGAACATCCTTCTGTGGGTTCAGCTTCTCTGACAGATGTTTTTAAAAATCTGCCAGCGTCAATATGGTCTCCAGTTCTTTTTCAAACTTGTTCTGACAAAATCCCATGGATTAGTGAAAACACGTTTTTAGACCAAATATTGCCGATTTAAACAATACTGCTGTGAAGGAATGTGTGATTTTTTTTTTTGTGTAAAAAGGAGGGTTTAAAGAGGTTTACCAGCTGTGTCACCTCTAACCTTTGACCTCAACACACCACCCTCCTCTCCTGAACACCAATTTCTCCCTGGGCCAGTGTGAAATTCATTCTCAAGTCAGCGGCGCACAAAGTGACGATGTACGGTTGGGGGTTGAAAAGAATGGTTGAGGTGAAGAGGTCATTTGTCGGAGTAAAAGGGTCAGAGGGTGAATGGGTACTCAAAGGAGTGACAGCTGATTCTGTATACACACTGAACAAAGTGTGTGAATTTGAAAGGACGGAGAGCCAGTTTGTGTAGACACATTTGGAGGCAACATGTGGCCACTGTCTCATGGAAGTGAATTTCTTAGAAGCAAGTTGTATTATTATCACTCTGTCCTCTGGCATTTGCCCACATGCGTGCCAGCTGTCCACAATAACCTACTGTCTGCCTCACAAACAAACTCTTTCTTCAGTGGTTGAGTGGGAATTCACAAGACCAGCTCAGCATTTCAAAAAGTTGTTTTGGACAGTTACATTAATATGGATCATGCAACATGTTAACCTCCAAGTGAATTCCATCCCCCATTTGTACATCTACCAGCCACTTAGCCAATTTAGGTCACGTGAAATGGCCTGAGCCACTGTGTTTGGGCTTTAAAAGCAGGGCTTTTACATACTGGCTGCATGATGGCTATCTAAAAATATAAAGTAACTTTTACCAGGAAAAAAAGATACATTTTCTGTTCTCTAAAATACAGCATCAGAAATTCTCATTTTAAATGTCATTTCTGAAGTAAATTATGTCAGTTCAGGATTTATATTTTTATCCTGTTTGATATGTTTCAATTTACAATTGTGTAGTCACTATTCACAGTAGCGGTTTCCATTTTGCATGATACTAACGAAAACTCATAATGAAACAAACAATTTTGGGAATGTTAAATGTATAGTGGATGGAATTTTTGCCTTATTATTTTTGTGTGTGACAATGCAATTGGGTCGCACATTTTATTGTTATGTACTGTGATTTTGCTAAGTTTTATTTGTCTTTGTCAGAGCAGTTTTATTTATTTATTTATTTTAGTTTGTTTTCTCTCTGGTTGTCTGCAGTAAATTGAAAACAAGTTTGTTTTTTGTAAAAAAAAAAATCATGTCAAAAAGATAATTTTCTACTGTCTGTTCAATCTAATTTAAAGTGTCTCTGAAAAGCAGTGGTCTGTACACAGTAGGGATGCTGTTGGTGAAACTGCATTGTGTGTGTGCTGACAGGTGGAAAGACAGAATGGGTCAAACACTCCATCTGTTTCTGCTTTTTCCAGTGAAGTGTGATTGACTGGGGTATAGACACATCCCCAAACTGCCAGCTAAAGAAAAAAAAAATAAAAAATACTGTATGTTGCACAGCACACATTGTTGTGGACTATCCATTTATCTATCCATCCACCCATCCATTCATCCATTATCTGCCGCTTGTTCTGGAGTGTGGTCGCAGGGGAAGCCACTTGAGAGCAGGTAGGCCCAGACCTCTAAAGCTAGATTCATACTCGACGCGTCGCGCAGCGCGCGAGGGTGCGCGCTCCAAAAGTGACGCAATTTCACAGTCCCCGCCCCTGCGCGTTGGCCCCGCGCAGGGGATTAGCGCGTGCCGTGCACCTCTGAATTTTTGAAACTCCGCAAGCCCTGCGCGCGCGCGGTGGGCGCTACGATTTGATTGACAGGTCCCCACCGACAGCCTTCACCCTCTTCACGCCGGAGCCTGCAGCTGTTTGCGCCGCTGTGGTCGTGGAGACGGAGTCGCGACGCATGGAGGAATGTTTTGTGACACAAAATGTATTAAATTATCCTTCGTTCCTGATCTGGAGTCGGACTTTTCTTTTGTTTTTTCGCCAAAAGTCACGTGATCGCTTTCTCCTCCGCTGACTCCATGCATTAAAACCGCAAATAAAGACAACAGTTCAGCACGCGAGCGGAAAGCTATTTGTTTTTGTTGTGTGATTTCAAACAGTTCTTCTTCTACACCTTTCTTGCAACATATGCACAGGTTTTAGAGGGTACTGCCTCCTGCTGGTCCGTAAAAGAACAGCACTTTGCCATGCGCCGCCGTGCGACAACTATAAACACAGAGGCGACACTGTAAACGCATTTCGCCGCACGGCACAGTGCACGCGCAGCGCGCGCGCTCCAGCCTGCGGACCAAAGCGCGAGTCTAACTCAGCCTTACCCATAGCAAAAATTGTCTTGCTCATCTGTGGTTCAATCTCGTCTTCTGAGATCAGTTTGAGCTTTCTCATATATGTATCATCTTATGATCATTTGTTTCTGAGTTACTGCTCCTAAGGGTCCCTTAGGAGCAAGAGTTAAGCTGAGATGAGACAAGACATCCCTGAGGTTGAGTTGAGATAACCGTTTGAGCCATACTTGAGAAATAGGATAAACAGCAGAGATCTCATGATTGTCTGCCTCTGATCTCAATTATGTCTTAGTTATTTGGAAGGAGAATTAAAGAGAACAACATGAGATGAATCTGAGACTTTAATCAGACACATCTGAGAAGTATGAGCCCTAAAACAGATCTTACCATTGTCTCTTTCCTGTCTTAATTATTTCTCTTAAATGTCTTACTGAGATGAATCTGAGACTTTAATGAGACAAATTTGAGAAGTATGAGCCCTAAAACAGATCTTACCACTGTCTCTTTCCTGTCTTAATTATTTCTCTTAAATGTCTTACCAAGATGGCCGCGCTCAGACCAGTAGCAGCTTCATGGGCTTCCAGAACATCCCCAGTTTTTAGTAGTTTTAATAGTGTTTTTGTACCTGACTCTGCGCGTTTTTTGCGGGTGAATTATAGCCGAACTGAGCTGTTGAGAATTGGAGCGGATTTACCACAAGGCACAGCTGAAATCAGCAACGAACTCAAATCAGAACTCGGAAGATTGGATCTGCTTAGATCATCTTTCTGGAAGCAGATGCGCGGAGGAAAGAAGAGAAAGCGATGCTCTCGAGGGAAAAAGCGTGGCTGTCGAGCAGGAATCATGACGAGACTACGAGCAGACGCTAAAACCGGTAAACCCCCGATGCCGGCTTTATTTCTGTCTAACGTGCGCTCGCTCGACAACAAGATGGACCTGCTTCGTCTGAGAGTAACAACGTCGGAGGAGATGAGGAGATGTTCGGTGCTTTGTCTCACGGAAACATGGATCAATGAAGACACTCCTGACTCTGTTTACGAGTTGGATAATAAACTATTTTTCAGAACGGACCGGTGCATCGAGACTACGGGGAAAACGCGAGGTGGGGGCGTCTGCATTTACGTTAACAAAGACTGGTGCACGAACTGTGCCGTTATCAGCAGGATCTGCTCAGCTGCTGTGGAGCTTTTAACAATAAGATGTCGGCCACATTATCTTCCCCGCGACTATTCAGCGATAATAATAAGCAATGTTTACATACCCCCCGATGCTAATGCTAAAGTCGCCCAGGAAGAAATTCATGAGTTACTCACCTCGCTGCAGTGTAAATATCCTGAGGGGTTTTTCATTGTTTCCGGGGACTTCAATCACGTGGATTTACGTGCCATCCTTCCAACCTTCAATCAGCACGTTTTCACAGAAACACGAGGAAATAAGACATTAGACCAGGTCTACACGAATGTGAAGGGGGCGTACACGGCGAAGCCACGCCCACCGATCGGGGCTTCCGACCATCGCTCCCTGCTATTGGTCCCTAGACAGCTACCCCCACTCAGACGTGCGATGCCAGAACAAAGAGTGATAACATCGTGGCGCCAAGATAGTTCCCCCATGCTAAGAGACTGCTTTGAAAACACAAACTGGTCTGTCTTCAAAGAGGCAGCTACGAATGGAAATTCAATTGACCTGGAGCTTTATGCTTCCTCTGTCCTGGGTTACATCAGTACATGTGCTGAAAATGTATCCATAAGAAAGTGTGTTAAATTTTACCCCAATCAAAAACCCTGGCTAAATAAGGATGTCCGCACCCTGCTGGCAGCCAGGGACACTGCATTCAAGTCTAAAGATACTGAGGAGTTGAGAAAGTGCAGGAGAGAACTGGATGATGGCATAAAGAAGGCCAAAGCCGCGTATGCACAGAGGATCGAGGGACAGTTCACCTCACATGATCCAAGGAGCATGTGGCAGGGCATCAAATGCTTAACAGACTACAAGGGCAAAAGCAAACAATGCCCCAGGGACCCATCCCTGCCTGATGCCCTCAATAAGTTTTATGCACGTTTTGATGATCCAAACAGACCAACTAGCACCAGACTCACCTCATCACCAGACGAGGAGCACCTCAAAGTGACCGCAGCAGAAGTGAGAGGCAGTCTCAGAAGGATCAACCCTCATAAAGCTACGGGTCCAGACAACATCCCAGGGAAAGTTCTGAAGGAATGTGCGGACCAGCTCTGTGAGGTGCTGGCTGACATCTTCACCACCTCACTTGCACTGGAGTCAGTTCCCACCTGCCTGAAGACCGCCACCATCATCCCAGTCCCAAAAAGCTCCACAGTGACTGGTCTGAATGACTACAGACCGGTGGCTCTCACCCCGATAGTCGCTAAATGTTTTGAGAAACTGGTCATGTCCCACATCAAGACAGCCGTCAACATCAACGAGGACCCTCATCAATATGCATACCGTGAGAACCGATCAACAGAGGACGCCATCTCCTCCGTGGTCCACACTGCTCTCACCCACCTGGATCAGAAGGACTCATACGTGCGTCTGCTCTTTGTGGACTTCACATCTGCCTTCAACACCATGATCCCCCAAACTCTGATAGACAAACTATCCACACTTGGACTAAGCCCCTCTATTTGTAACTGGGTCTTAGACTTCTTAACAGACAGACCACAGTCCGTGAAGATCCACAACTTCTCCTCCTCCACCATCACCCTCAGCACTGGCTCTCCTCAGGGATGTGTGCTGAGCCCTCTTCTGTTCACTCTGCTCACATATGATTGTATAGCCACACATCCAGGCTGTCATATTGTTAAGTTTGCAGATGATACAGCTGTGGTGGGATGCATCACAGATAATGATGAATCCAGCTACAGACAGGAGGTGGAACATCTGGAGAGCTGGTGCAAAGAGAACAACCTTCACATGAATGTGAAGAAGACGAAGGAGATGATTGTGGACTTCAGAAGGAACAAACACACCCACACCCCACTGTATATAGGTGGATCTGCGGTGGAGGTGGTCTCCAGCTACAAATACCTGGGTGTACACTTGAATGATAACCTCAGCTGGAGCAATAACACCACCAGCCTGATCAAGAAAGGTCATCAGAGACTCTACTTCCTCAGACGGCTGAGACGAGCCGGTCTGAGAAGCCCAGTCCTCACCTCGTTCTACAGGTGTGCAGTGGAGAGCGTCCTGTGCTCCAGCATCAACGTGTGGCATGGAGGCTGCACAGTTGCAGAGAGAAAAGCTCTGCAGAGAGTGGTGAAGGCTGCACAGAAGTCTGTGGGAGTCAGTCTCCCCACCATCACAGACATTTACACCTCCAGATGCAGAAAAAGAGCCACCTGCATCATGAAAGACCTCACTCACCCAGCACACTCACTCTTTGCACCACTCCCCTCGGGACGGAGGTTGAGGAGCATCAAATGTAGAACCACTAGACTGAGGAACAGCTTCTACCCTGAGGCTGTCAGACTCATGAATAAATAAATAATAAGAATAAACACTGCAAAATGTCACATCATGCTGATACTGATCTGTTTCTTGTTGCTGCGTTCATCTGTGACTATCTGCGTTCATCTGTGACCATCTGCTCATGTTCGTGCTGCTGTTTATAATGATGTTTTTCTACTACATTAGGGCTTAGTGTATTACTAGCTGATGTCTCTCTTAGTTAATCCTAGATGTTATTATTGTTTTTCTCTTGCATTTGTTGTTGGATGTAACTGGGACCCTGTGTACATAATCTCGTTTTCAACACATGTACTACATGCGGTGCAAATGACAATAAATTCTCTCTGACTCTCTGACTCTGACTCTTAATGAGACAAATTTGAGAAGTATGAGCCCTAAAACAGATCTTACCATTGTCTCTTCCCTGTCTGAATTTTTTCTCTTAAATGTCTTACTGAAGCTACATATGAGAATGACATTTGAGCCATATTTAAGAAATATGAGAACAAATGGAGAATACAATTTAAAAATTATCTTTAGTATAGAATTAACTGCAAAAACAATACTCATTATTGAAAAGTTTAACCATTTCATTAGAACAATCTTTGGGTACACTGCAAATATTACCCATCTAAAAATAAGTAAAAAAAATACTAGATAATAGTCAGAATCATCTCAAATTAAGTGAAATAATCTGCCAGTGCAGTAAGATAATTGCACTTGGTAAGATTTCTTGAAATAAGTAAATATTTCTAGGCTTAATACAAGTGAGAAATATCTTAAAACAAGTTGTAAAAACTCATTCCAAGTACTTTATGAAGTAAAATAAACTCAATACTAGTCTGTTAATGCTTCTTTCAGTTTTCATTTCATCTCACTTTGAGAGAAAATATCTTAAAACAAGGGCAACTAAACAAGATTGATCTTCTGCTTTTAAGAACTATTAATAGATTTTCCATCTTAAAACAAGACAAAGCATTTACACTAAAATAAATCAGGCATATATTACATATGACCTTTAATTAAATTGTCTGTTCAAATTGCAACAATTGTCAATCATTGTACACATGAATGTCAAGACAAATACAAAGGCACTGTGTGTATATAAAAAAACATTACAATTCAATGTAAATAACAGCTTTCAGGTCAAAATTTCCAACACAGACCTGGAAGTTAAGTGGAAGAGCTCTACTTCTCAATAATATGTTTCCACTCTGCCATGACTTTTTTGTATGAGCCTGTGGTGTCTTTCTCGTGGATATTGTCCTTTAACACTTCAGTCTGAATGACAGACAGAAGGGTTGCCACACACTTTGGATAGGTGAGATGCATGGTGTAGTAGTATGCCATCAGATACAGCAAACCTTCACCAAGGTCTTCTTTGGCAAATGTAGTGATGGGAGTGGTTCCAATGGCCAAAAGACAGCGCGACTCATCCAAGACCAAAACAGGGCTGAAGAAAGATCTCCTCTGGAGGTACACAGCTGGATCTTCGGCTGGCTAAAAAATACAAAAACAAAAAAAAAGGACAAAAACATTTATTCAGGGTACAACAGAGAAACTGAAAAGCTACCAGATCAGTCCAAATCCTTAGCAACAAATATGTACTGTCCATACATCCATGATGACAACAATAGAATAGATGTGTAACAGAGCATATTCATATAGTATACAGTATATATTTTTTTTAAAGTTGATATTCATGCCAATTAAATACCCAGTAACTTGTGCCTCAGTCACAAGAGTGAGTCCTAACACACTTTGGGAAATGACAGATACAGTACTGCACTTCCGATGGTTAAATCTAAAATTATTTCCTATTTGGATTTTGATTATGTATACAATCATGTTGAAGGTTTTTGAAAATGAGCTTAAGTCAGTTTATTTACTGTTATTTTTTAAGTGTTTTCTGTGGAAATTTACAAGTGTTTCTGTGCCATTTGTATTATGGGTGGCCACCCTATGTCATGTGATAATGCTGCAGATTTCCAAATATAGATTATGCTGTTTTATGACTAGGCATGCATACAATCGCCATACGACAATTAAACTGTTAATTTGTCAAAATACAAAATGAAAGCCTTTGTGGACATATATTAACTGAAAACAAATAAGAACAAATACCAACCTGAAGGACATGAAGCAACGCTTTCCTGGCATGTCCCAGCTTCTTGGGTGGTGCAACTGGTGATGGGAAGAGAGTGGTGAGTTCCCTGAACAGGGCTATTTTTTCCTCCACTAGAACAGAATAAATGAACTTCTTAAACATTTATCTGCCCAAATTAGATTGACAGCTTCATCTTCAGTTCACAAAACAATTAGGGGTGCAATGATACTGAAAATTCACAATCTAGTTTGATACTTTAGTGTCAAGGTTCAATATTTTTTCTATACAAAAAAGAGAAATTTCCATGCCCTTCACTTTTAGTTCATTTAAGTTAATTAAAACCATTAGTTTAACCTCACTGAGTAGAGTTTTTTAATTAAATATTGCTAAAAAAGCAAGTTTTCAGATGCAGATCCACTGAGCCTTCAACGCAGCGCATCTTAAGAAAAGTTAATAAAATAATTTTCAAAAATCTGTAATGTTATTACATAGTGCATATTGAACCTAGAGCACTACATTGAACAATTCAGTACAGATGCATGTTGCACCTCTAGTGGTCTATGTTCAATACACAATATGTATTGAACATGCAGCATTTTTTAAATTTAATTTATCAACTTGTCTACATGTGCTGTGTAGAAAGCTCAAAGGATCTGCGTTCGACTACTTCACTTGGCAGCGTTGTCGAGTGCAGAGCCACTGAGAAACTTGCAGCTTTAGCAACACAATTTAAATTACAAGTTAAGAAGGGCATGAAAATTTCTCTTTTTTGTATTGCAAAAACACCAAACCGTAACACTAATGTATCCAACTGAACCGAATGGTGAAATTTCTGGATCGTTGCACATATACATATATACATATACACATATATATATATATATATATATATATATATACATATATATATATATATATATATACACATATATATATATATATTAGGCATGTAACGGTTGTAGTTGGTGTACCGAACCGAAAAGGTACGGAGGTGGACCGAACCGAACGTGCTGTACCGAAACGGTTATTTTTTCACTCATTGAATGTTAATATGTGCGCCGCGGAACAAAATTTCCTGGGCGCGTTTCAGCACGGAGCTATTATCTCGCAGCACGCGCAGCATTAGCCGTTAGCTTCTCGCTGCGGTTTCCTGTTTGTTAACGTTATGGTTTTCTTGTTAAAAGACGAGCGCACAAAGCTGTGTGTGTGGACGTTTTTTCATGAAGACTGGATCTGCAGCAGCAACACGTCTAACGTGAACGCGCTGGAAACTACGTCATCAGAACGTGAACGAGCTGTTACAAAGTACGCTAACCACACAGCTGCATTTAAACAACTTCTACAAAGTGCGCTAACAACACAGCTGCATTTAAACAACTTCATCAGGTAATTTAGATGGGTCCAGATCAATAACACAAACTGTATGAGTTTTTAAAGCTCTGAATCTAAGTCTGAAAGTTTTTAATGCACAGTTGATCCTTGCTATGAGACATCCATCACGTCAACACTTAAGTCAAAAAGTTCAGCTCTTTATGAAAAAACTAAAACTGATGGTCAACAAGTCCTGGAGCTGATTTAAACCCTGCCCTGATGATGAGTGAGATATTCAACCGTTCAAGAGGTATTGTTATTTTATTATAATTATTATTTATAATTTATTATTATTTAAAATTATAATCTTATTAACTTATTTTTTTACCTCTGTGTTTTATTTCCAGTATTTCCAGTTACAGAGGTAGCTGCTCTCCTTCCACTTCAGGGAAATCCACCAGAGATCACCTGCTGCAGCTAAGAAGTGTGTGATGACTGAATTGAACTCTGGAACTGTTCCAGGACCAGTCCCACCAAGAAGAGGTTGTGAGTAATGAGGACAAATACAGCCACACTGGTGCTACTGGACAAAAACTTTATTAGTTAAGATTGTAAACAGTCTGTTGCTGCTTATTGTTCTGGTTCTGACTGTTATTGTATTCATTAAGATTTTTATTATTTTTAATATAATTTATTTATTGTAGAGTGCTGTTTATTTAAAATATCATCCAAATGGGTCACTTTTATTTATTACTACAATACAATACAAACATATTTTTGGCATATTTTCAAAATAAACATTTTGTAAGTCTTTATTTTGTCTTTTTTTTTTTGTACCGAAAATAAACCGAAAATAAACCGAACCGAGCCCTCCTTGTAATTGAACCGAACCGAAATGTGATTTTAGCGTACCGTTACACCCCTAATATATACATACAGCAGCATTGTGTATGAAAGACAGCACAATTACTAACCTCCATTCGGGTTCTTGGGTGGCTTTAACACCTTCTTCCAAACACCGTAAAACTGAACCACAGAGCAAAAGTGTTCCCATCTCTTCTTTAATTCTGTCAGACGTTGCCCTTATCCAGGATCCACCATAACTCATCCATCACCTACGGTGTGCAAGAAAGCATTAACACCTGCCGCAGTGCTTTCTTGTTGAGAAACCATAATAAAAAGTAAACCACTTACATTGTGAATCTCTTTGAAGCATGGTTTTACCAAAGGAGTGGATGTCTGGGGAGGTGCTCTTTGAGGTGAAGAAACAGTTCCGGTTTCATTTGATCCAGTTGTATCTGATAAGGTGGGATTTTCATCCTAAGGAGAAAAAAAAGAAAAAAAAAAGATTATTACAGGAGTTACAAGCAAAATGTCTTGTGCTAGGTGTTTTCAGCTCAAAGGTGGTAAAAACTTGCCTCTTTGTGAACATGAGCCCACAACTGTTTCCGCCTCATAAAGTTTTCTGGCCCTGGAAAAAGGTCTCGTAAATCATCACGACTGAGCGTCTGGAGCAAGACCTCATCTATGTTGGCAGCTGTAAACACAAATTATTAACTTTCAGAATTATAAAGTTGAGTTTACAAAAATTAAATAAATTATTTTCATATTTAAAACAAGTGTCAGTGTGAACAACAAACAATTCAGTTAGACAGTAATTTACATAATATATTTAATTTAAATACATAAGCATGGCTTACCATTTAGAACTGATATTGTAAAATCATCCAAACCATCCAGGATTTTCTCGTTTTTTTAACTGCACTTTTTCCTGAGGACAGAAAGAAAGATGTCAAAGGAAAAACGGAACCAACTTACTCTGGCTTCTAACCCCAGCTTAACGAATATGATGAAAAATTAGTTAGCTGTTAGCTACAGTGCTGCTCACTAAGTCCTCACGTGATCGTGGATCGATCTCTGCAGGTCGGATCAGAAAAATCTGATACGTAAATTATACTGGTATCGAAGCAGAATACCGATACCGGAGCAGCCCATTCCCTATAAAGTTAACTTCATCCTGACCTAGTTCAACGTCTTTTGTCATAATTTGTCTGAAAATAATCTTAAAATAAATATACAAGTTATATCATTAAAAAAATGTACATATAGATCATGCCATTACCTTTCAGACGTTTTGTTTTTTCCTGTTGGCTTTAATTTCATAAACTAAACTGGAATTCAATAAAATAATTCTAATATTTTAATGGTTTTATCAACAGAAAATATAAAATTGTCCGTTTAGACTGTAACTATGGTCATTTCTTAACCTCATTAGCATCAAGCTAACTAGCAAGCTAGCATGTTTTAAGGCAGCTAACGACTCACGGTGCACTATTAGAATTGATTAAACAAAACATGGTCACCAGGCTGTAATGAGTGCAGTAATTCAAAACTGGAAACAATCTGAATTTGATAAAATAAAAATAAAAATGTCTCATTACCTTAGCTGAGTTTGGTCCACGTGCTGCTTCTCTCTGCTGACTGCTGTGACGATGCAAGACTCCAACAGACGCAACCAAATGAGAGCAAGGAGGGGGGGGAGGAAACAGGTGCAGAACATAGCAGTCTGTTTCAAGCTTATAAAAAGCGAAAATGATGTGCATAATAATGTCATAGTAGAACTATAAATTCTACATTAAATATTATGCCTGTTGTAATCCCCTTTTTAAAGATATTACTATGCAAGTTAATGACAGTGTTGGTATAACCCACCCCCTGCCCTCTAGCATGGATGTGCCCGCCCGCCAAGAGTTCAGAGTTCAAATTATGATTTTGGACAGGAAGCACAGATGATGTCTCTGCTCTTAAAGGAGCTGTATGTAACTTTTCTAACAATATATTTTTAACATATTTCTTCACTCTGTCACTATCTACTGACAGACTGATTTTAGACAAGAAATCTCTGAAAAACTATTGTCCCCTTGCTTCTCTAAAAGTAAGGTAATGCAATGTTGGATGAATTAGACAGACAGACAGACAGACAGACAGACAGACAGACAGACAGACAGACAGACAGACAGACAGACACACAGAAGACACACAGAGAGACAGACAGCATAGGTTTAAGTTAGCAGAAAAACAATAGAAAGGAGCAGAATTATTGCTGAAATGGCAGAAAAAAAATAATTTGGCATAAACAAGGTAAAGGTAGCTGACACAAATTGAAATTAGCACCCAGATGGTTAAAAGGATGTAAAAATGTCAAATTAGCAGAAAAAAGATTACAAGTACAAAAAGGGACAATTTGTTATAAAATAGCTTAAACAGCAAATATGGGTGTTAAAATAACTCAAATGTAGCTTAACATGCTAATTTTAACAAAATAAATTGAATTGGCATGTGTTTTGCTAAAGTATGCAGAAAAATATTGTATTTTGTTGTATCCATCCATTATCTATACTGGCTTCTTCCTTTCAGGGTCACTGGGGCCCATATCCAGCAGTCACAGTGCGAGGAGCGGGGTACACCCTGGACAGGTCGCAAGTACATCACATTATTTTGTTGTAAAATAGCTAAAATTGCTAGAATGTGCAGTAAAACAGCTGAAGTGAAGTGAAGTGAAGCTGAACATGCTGATATAAGCAAAAAGAAGTAAAAGGAACACATTTGCTAAACTAAGCATAAAGCAAACGAGAGCCACCAAAATGAGAATTTGATTTAAAAAGGCTAACTTTAATTAATGGCAGCTGAACATTAGCTAAAACTGCAGCAAATAGCCGAAAGATAAAGCAACTGCAAGAAGCACCAATAGCTCAAATTAGCAGAAACAATCACAAAAGTAGAAAAAAGCAGAAAGAAGCAAAATTATATCTAAAATAGCAGAATAAAGCTGTAATTAGAAAAAAATCCTAAAATTAGTTCAGTTAATAATTAGCAAAGTCAAAAGAGCAGAAACAGAACAAAATGTGTAAGGTGCTGTAAAGATTTTGAAAGATTTTAAATAAGGGTATTGAAAACGGCTCCATTCATTTCCAATAGGAAAAAAAGTGGCTGAAAAGCAAAATGGCTATTAAAAGATAAATAGCTGAAATATCAAAAGTCACAGCCAGAATGCCCCGAAGGAACTTTGATATATGAATTGTTAGCACAAAAATTTTGGAATGAGATGCTTTTAAACAAAATGTATGGAAGACGTATAGTAACGAGTAAAAAGAGAAACACGTAAACAATACGGTGAATGCTTGTATAGCATTCCCATAAAGATCAATCATTAAAACAACTATGAAAAATCCCACGACCCACCCATATGAACTCGTGCCATGAATGTTTTTCATTATTAGGTGTCTCTGTATCATAAGTGTGACTTGAACAATTGTTAAAACAGTTTTTGTTACACTTCCCAAGACTTTTGTGCATAATTCAAAGCAAAACTCTATTGTAGCAGTAAAAGAAACCTGCACACTACTGTCAGAAAATCATAAATTTGACAGTAAAATATTAACATCTAGAAAGTTCACACATTTTAAAGTCTCAAAAAGGTGTGTTTTGAGCACATTGTTGTTGAATGGGTTAAGTTTTGGAACTCAAAGTTGTCATTGAGTAGTATGACTTGTGTAGGAAATCAACAAATTTTGTAAGTTGAATATTATGAATATTATGTGAATAAACCATCTCAATTTTATTTTTCCTGAATTGTCTTTATTTTGGCATGAGATAAGCTGAGATATCATTGAGATAAATTATTAATTCTTATTAAGACTCATGTGAGCGCTTACACTCATCTCAGTTTTCTTTTGGCTGAGAACTCAAATGGAGAGCAATGAGAGACAGCCATGAGAGAGTGTGCTTCCAAGGATA
Organism: Garcialebias charrua; assembly: GCA_038048925.1. NCBI lineage: Eukaryota > Metazoa > Chordata > Actinopteri > Cyprinodontiformes > Rivulidae > Garcialebias > Garcialebias charrua. Next base: position 51,732 of record JBBPBX010008655.1, read on the forward strand.
TCAAATTGAGACAAATTTGAGAGCAGCACATTATGTCTCATTTTTCTCACAACTGAGACAAGAAAAAGAGACAGCTGTAAGAGAATTTAGAGAACTCGCACAGTGCTCACTGTGAGACATATTTCTCAGGAGAGACATTTGAGAAGAATGAGAAAACCACTTTGGTCTTGATTAGTGCTCATTGATGTCTAGGATCCGTAAATGTGACATAAATGAGATCTTATCTTCAATTTTGCTTTGCTATGGGGGAGCCTGCCTGACACTCAGTGGCAACTCATTCCACAGTCTTGGACCTGCAACTGAGAAGGCCCTGTCACCTCTGAGCTTCCGGCGAGTATCTGGGACTGAGAGAAGGATCTGGTCTGCTGACCTCAGAGAGCGCCGTGGGACATATGGCTGCAGAAGGTCAGTGAGATAAGGTGGAGCGGAACTGTTCAGAGATTTAAAAACATACATGAGTATTTTAAACTGGATCCGAAGGTGAATGAGTAACCAGTGCAGGGAGGCCAAAACTGGTGTAATGTGCTCTATATGGCCTGTACCAGTTAAGAATCGGGCTGCAGCATTCTGGACCAGCTGTAGCCTTGCAATGGAGGACTGACTGATTCCGAACAGAAGTGAGTTGCAGTAATCAAGCCTCGATGTTATGAAAGCATGGATTACTGTCTCCAGGTTCTTTTTGGATAGTATAGGCTTCAGCTTAGACAGCCGCCTCAGCTGAAAAAAGCAGGATTTAACAATCATGTTTACATGACTTAAGTTTCAGGGAAGGGTCCATTGTCACCCCCAGATTAGTGACCTTTTGTTTTTCTAGTGGGGCTAGGGAAAGAAGGTCAATGTCGTGATTCGAGAGTGAGCTGTTGGATGGAACAACATGACTTCAGACTTCTTCTCATTGAAACTTAAGAAGTTTGAGGCCATCCAATAATGGATGTCAGCCAGGCAGTCAAGAAGGGGTTGAATAGAGCGTGAGCCTCTGTGCCTCAGGGGAAAGTAAATTTGACAATCATCGGCGTAGAAATGAAAGGCTATTTTGTGTTTGCGGAAAATAGCATCTAGTGGCAGCAGGTATAATGAGAAGAGAAGGGGACCGAGGATGGACCCCTGCGGTACCCCCCCCACTGAAGCGCTGTAGATGCTGAACTGAAATCTTTGATATTGACACAAAAGGTTCTGTCTGAGAGGTAGGACTCGAACCATTTGAGGGCAGACCCTGTGATGCCCACCCACTGCTCCAGCCTAGAAATGAGGATGTTGTGGTCGATAGTGTCAAAAGCCGATGTAAGGTCCAATAAGACAAGCAGCACAGTATCACCTGCATCTGTGGCTGTGAAAATTTTCATTAAAGACCTTCAGCAGAGCAGTTTCGGTACTATGGAGAGATTTGAAGCCAGATTGAAACAACTCTAGGATGGTGTGGTCGTCCAGGAAACATTTATTATATACTGTATGTATATATATACAGTAAACCCTCGACCTACGAACGAGTTCCGGACCTAAGGACCGTTTGTAGGTCGATTTTGCCGTAAGTCGGAGTCCACCCCAGCCGCCACTGCCTGCACGTATATGGATATTACTACAGTTACCAAGCATTTCGCCTATCCTAACACACCTAACACACCTAGTGCAGTATCAGATGTAAATACAGTACAGTACTGTACAGTAAATGAATAAATAAAAAATACAATTTCTTACTTTGAGCTGGTCAAAGCCTGCCTTCGTCTTTTAGCATTAGCTCTTGCACGTCCGAGCTCCCCTGCTTCCTTACGCCCCACACGCGCACACGCGGTCCAAACTGTTTAAAAGAAGGACTGTTAGCTTCTTAACTTCATACATTTGGAGCCAGAAAAAAAAAAACTTACTGAAAGCCGTTTCTCCGCGATGTTCGTCCATCCAAAACAAGCTGCTCAGCGTTAGTAGGCCCCGCCATTAGCAGCACTCGTTAGCATGTCAGTTCATTCAAAAAGGCTGTTGGCTTTGTGTCTCCGCGTTAGCTCAGTGTCCCCCGACATCTTAGGCTGCCAGGCGGACATTGCGGCGAACTCCCGGCCGCAGATGGCCCCTCCGCGGCATGTCGGCTTGGTGTCTTTGCCCGCGTTAGCTGCTCTGTTAGCTGCGCTCGTTAGCATGTCGAGCGACGTTGTGGGAGCGATCGGCGGCGCGTCCACTAAGTTCACCGAGTGTTTCCAGCTAATTTATCCATATGAGACAACCCCTATCGGACACACGGCCCTCCAGAGCCAGCTGGCAAGAGCCGATAATGGCGGACCTCAATTGACCGCACTTGGGAATCATAAAATGGCGGACACAGATGCATTTCCGGAAACGACTGGAAGTCGCGCAAATACGCTAAAATTGTAAGGCTAAGTTTTTGTTGTCGTTTTTTTAAGTGACTCTCTATTATGTCACTTAGCCTATATAGATTTAGAATGGGTGGACTTGAGACCTGGGAGGTAGGGGAACCAGAGTGTCTGGAGGAAACCCCTACATACAAGGAAAACATGCAAACTCTACATAGAAATGCAGATATTTGAATAGTAATCCTTTTTTTTTTTTTCTAACCCTCACACTACCGTATGGCCAAGTTTTGGTTGTGGTCGTTTTTGTTTGTTGTTGTTTTAAATGACTTGCTAGTATGTCACATAGCCTACATGCAGATTTAGAATGGCTGGACTTGAGACCTGGGAGGTAGGGGAACCAGAGTGTCTGGAGAAAACCCCTACATACAAGGAAAACATGCAAACTCTACATAGAAAAGCAGATATTTGAATAGTAATCCTTTTTTTTTTCTAACCGTCACACTACCGTATGGCCAAGTTTTTGTTGTGATTGTTTTTGTCTGTTGTTTTAATTGACTTGCTATTATTACAGACAAATCACATATGTGGATATTGACTTGAGACCCGGGAGGTGGGGGAACCAGAGTGCCTAGAGAAAACCCGCAAATGCGAACCCCATACAGAAAGACAGATGTGTGAACCCTAAACCTTATGCTAACAACTTCCCCATGCAATCTTTATAGCTGGTTTATCGTTTGTTTTGTCGTTTTGTGACTCTACCATTATTAAAAGAGCTTACGATGGGTTTAAATATTCTTGAGAAGAAGTTACTAATCCTATTCAAATATTTCCTTTTTGATTTCACCTCTACAGAATGTGAAGGATTTTCATTTTGACAAGAAAATCCTACGTTTGTTTTGCATGAGGTATTGGTTTTGACGGAGCTGGTGTCATTTTTGAAAGGATTTGCTGACTGAATGTTTTTATTAAATTTGTCTGGAAGATGGAGAGTGAAACATTCCAAACTTTCTTCAGTTGCAGGTTTCACACCCGGACCCATAAATCCATCTTGAATACTTCCTTTGCTTCTTTTAGAACTGTTATTCTCTTGATCAAAGGTGTTTTTTGAACTGGAAATAGATGTGCTTTTGAAGTCCAAAGAACTGTCTGGACCCTTGTGTCTGCATTTTACAATTATTGTACGAACATTTGTGACAGACGATCCGTTATTGGCATAAAGGTGGGCCGTTGTGTTGAACGCTGGAACACATGTTTCAGCAAAAGTCTTGCTGTTACAATTTACTTTCTCAGGAATTTCTGGTGGGTCTTTCTGTTGGATGTCCATCTCAGATGTTTGTTCTTTAGAATTGTCTGCAGTTAGGATCTTAATGGGATCCAAATTTGTGGACTTTTTGCTTTCGCAGTCCAGAAGACTGGGTGAGATCTTGTGTTTGCATTTCACCAATAATCGACTAACATTTACGGCAGATGATACGTTTTTGGCATAAGAAATGAGGGCCATTGTACTGGAGGTTGGAATACATGCATGAGTAACAGTCTCAGTGTTATGATGCATACCCTCTTTCTTAAAAGAGTTTTTGGGTGGGTTCCTGAGTTGGCATTTTTTAAAGATTTGTTGTGCTTTGGTCACATAAACGCTATTTTTGGCACCAGCAAGGTGAGCCATTGTTATAAAATCATGATTAAGTGCATCAGCTGGGAGAATCCTGTCAGCTGAATTGATATTTTGTGTTTTCCTAAGAAAATCTAAAAAGCATTCTAAATCTTTAGAATTATTGGGATCCTTAGTTTTTGGTGCCATTTTCTTCAAATCATTCAGAGACTGAAACCATTCGTAACTATAGTTTTTGATTGTAATGCATCCTGTTGTTTTAAAATATTGTTCTGCTGTTTTCAGTCTCCAAACAGGATCTGGGCTGCTCTGGTCCCGTAGAAAATAAATGCCAACACGCCTGCCAGTATCCAGTAATTTTTTGTCAGGCATACCAAGAAGCTTTATCATAAATTCCAAGGTTTCAAACTCTGAACTTGCTGGATACATGTGCTGCGAAAGGAACAGAAAAACTAATGTACTTCCAAGACCCCAAATGTCAATACTTTCGTCCATAGGAAAGCCTAGATAAACCTCGGGCGCTCTATAACCAGGCGCTTGCAAACAAGATCGCTTTGATAATTCTGAGGTCGAGCCTGCAAGGCCAAAGTCAATTAATTTCACTCTGAACAGCATTTTTTCACGATTGACAATCATTATATTATCCGGTTTGATGTCTGTATGGGTAATGCCTAATCGTTTTAGTGCGTTGAGAGCAATGAGCGTCTGTTCAGCAATCGGTCGGATTTCTGAAATACTTAGAGATTTAGGAAATATTTTTTGTATCCAGTCAAACAAACTCACTTCTAACAACTCAAACACAAAGCAAGTGTTGCCTTTGTATGGAAAAATGTCAAAGTACCTGATCAAGTTGTTTTTGTCTGTATCGAGCTCTCTGAGTTTTTCTAGTATCCTGGCTTCTTGATTAGCTGACCATTTGTGAGATTTATTTATTACTTTCATTGCTACAAACTCGTTTGTAAAACCTTTTCTGCATCTAAAAACATTACCAAAGACCCCTTCTCCAAGTTTTTGGATAAGGTGGTAGTCAGTAGATTTATGACGGATGGTAAAATCTTTCGCAGAAACAATTTCAGACAAATTTATGGCATTTTCTGAGTCTTTTAGACTAAAGTATTGGTCATTCGATTTCTTGTCTGTATCATCAGTGGCATCTGAATTAGCTACCGGTAAGTATTCTCGATCATCTGTGCTCTCAACTCCACACCTAAGCAATAATCTATATGCTAAAATTCTATATGGGAAAAGATTGCTCTTCTGAAGGTGTTCCATTGTAATGAACCAATGATTGAGTGCATAGTCTGGCAAGTCCCTGTCTTGTGGATTTAATTTTAACAGGTTTTTAAGGAAATATATAAATGCTTCCAAATCCTCTAATTCAGATGAATCTAAGTCTGCACGTGTTTTTCTTAAATCATCTAGCGACTCTAAATGATCATAAGTCCACTCTCTGGTTTTAATTCTCTTTCCAGTTGCTTTGTAATATTCTTGGGTTGTTTTAAATCTCCATGTATTATCTTCCACTTTATCTTGAGTGAAATAGCGCCGAGTTTGCGATCGTTTCTCAAGGAAAGAATCAGCTGGTTTGCCATGTAGTTTAGCAACAAACTTCAAATAATTGTACTCGCAGTCCGTTGGATACAAACTTTGACCAAGAAATAGATAAGCCAGCAAACAGCCAAGACTCCACGTATCAATGCTTTCATCCAGCGAATAATCCCAGAAGATTTCTGGTGCGCTATAGCCCCAAAACACAGGGAGAGTGACTTCCGATAATTTGACTGTCTCAACAGCGGTCCCAAAACCTGCCAGCTTCACTCTGAACGGCTGAGAGAGATGATTCACAAATAAAATATTCTCAGGCCGTACATTTGCATGTGTAATTCCAGCATATTTCAGTGCTCTCAGAGCTACAAGCATCTGGTGGGCAATTCCTCTGATTTCGCTTAGCTTAAGAGGTGTACAATTTCGTTTTTTCATGAAGTCCTGGAGGTTGAAATCAAGTTTTTCAAAAGCTAAACAGACACGATCCTTAAATATGAAGTTGTCAATAAACTTAACAATATGATTTCTGTCAGCATTTAGACTTCTGAGACGATGTAAAGCTCTGAGCTCTCGTTCTTCTGTACGGTAAAAGATTTTTTTCTTTATGCATTTCAAAACAAGCATTTTTTCAGTTTTCTCTTTTCTGCAAGTGACGACTTCTCCAAAGTGACCTTGTCCTAAAATTTCCACAACATTGTATATGTTTGACTTAATTGTAATAGGGGCACCGACTTGTGCTTGAAAGGCTGAATTTTTATTAAAAATTGAAGTTAATCTTTCAATGTATTTGGCCATTTTCAAACACCAGAATGTTAAAAGAACATGTGAACTTAACTGCGTCTTCCAAAACTATGTTCCACCAAAAACTAATGTCTCATATATATAGACTTTTCCGAGTGATACATCAAAGGCAACATCAAAGGCATCATCAAAACTAAAGTGATGATGTCATCAAGCATCATCTTGTGTTCCATGAACATCAATCATGATGCATGATGTCATCAAGCATCATCTTGTGTTCCATGAACATCAATCATGATGCATGATGTCATCAAGCATCATCTTGTGTTCCATGATACATCATGACATCAAGCATCCTGTGTTCCATGATGCATGATGTCATCAAGAGTCATGGAACACAGGAAATGCAACCTGGTTACCTATTGGCTGCAGGCGTTCAAATAATAACGATTTAGTGAGCAAACATTTCATATTTCGTATGGTAAGGGAAACACTGGATTATTATTGCAAGTGTTTTAATTATCAGAGGCATTCAGTGGTGGTTTGGCAGGGTGGGTGATATAAATTTTTGGTATACAGTATAAACAAAATTCATGTGAAAATATTTATGATGCAGGACCCTGATTCATAAAAATTCAACAGCAACCTGCAGTTCAGTTCAGGCTGACTAATTTTAGTTTCAGCCTGTTTATAACAAAGTTAACCAAACTACTGTAACCCATCTGCTAATGGTTATGATATTAAAAAAAATTGTTTTACTGTTGCGTTATTGGTTTTATTTTGAAAACCGGAAGTTTGTTTGATTTGACAGGAAGTGTGATGCATGAAAAAAAATAGCTTGACATCGGAAATCACTTGTTTACACACCTGCTGAAGAGATAAATGGTATTCACAAAATGTATTTTACTGTGCTTAAAACTTGATGTGAGTCAGTTTATGATGCTAACTTTGTAAAATCCTTGTTCAGAGTTTGGATAAGCATAGTAGAAGGAGCAAGTTAACATGGTAAATCACCCCATCCCTTGGTAAGTTAGCTCACTCCTGTTGCTAGCGGCTTCATGAGCACCTCACAAAATTGGAATGACAGTGGAAAGGGAGAACGTTGTCTTTCAGTTATTTACAAATAATTTATGTTGCAGTTTACAATTTATTTATGTAATTAAGTAGAAAAATCTGTGTAAAGCACACTTCATCACTAAAATCATTTAGTAGTGATTACATTAAAAGTAACTGGTGGAAATTTGTGTTAATTCATGGGTAAAAGACAGTAAAAAACTTATGTAACTCATGAAGAAAAATGAAGTGTATCTCATTTTGGGTGCATAATCTAGGAAACCTTTGTTAAAAAGATTTTAAAAAACAGAGATGTTGCACCTTTGAAAGGAATTTTATGCATTTTACCTTACAGTTTAATGTGTAATTTTTAAATAAATGATCTTGTATGTTAAAATGTGACCGAATAATCACATTTCACTTATGGTTATGTTTAAAATGGGTTAGAGTAAATTACTCTGACACTGTGATAGAAATAAGGGAAAACTATTAACAGATCGCCCTTTGGAAAATCCTTGCCATGCACGTGTAAAATAATCTGATTTGTAATCAGTTCTTCAAAAACAGTAAACTCAGAAACACTAGTATATATTCAGATAACACGTGTAGCTGCCATCAAGGGCAGATCTCATTTTATGCATTATACAATATTCAAGTAAAGAGAGCAATAAATATTAGTTTTGAATATAAAACATTAAATAATAGACAAGTAACAACTTTCAGTAATTTATGTCGTTAAGGTTCATTTTTTGTGTTAAAATGCATTGAAATGTATGGGGGAACGTATCTTTTGTTCCACATGCCACGTTGTTTCCCTTGGCGTAAGATTGATTGACACAGTTGCCATGGAAACCGTTAGAGAACCGTTACTGCAGAAGACAAGACTACAAGAAGTTCCCCCTGAAGACAAAGGGGTGTTTTACGTTTCTTTTTGTAAGAAGAAGCTGTAGAAAATCGTCTTTATTCCTCTGGAGTTAATGTGGCCAATGAGGTACGATTTATTGTTTTATTTGTGTCTTTTACAGTACAGTATTTGTCTTTTATTTCTGTAAATCTTTATTTGCCGTGAACTAATTTAGGCTGTGTTTCTTTTTAGTTCTGACGGCATTTTTGGGGCATTGTAAGTCACGTTTGTCTACAATAAATGTCTGTTAAAACCCAAGAACAACGTTGATCCATAATTGAACTCGAGAGGAGTAACAGTCAGAACTCAGCCTTTCCTGCCGCTCCGTGCAACAGTCAGAACTCAGCCTTTCCTGCTGCTCTGTGCAACAGTCAGAACTCAGCCTTTCCTGCCGCTCCATGCTACAGTCAGAACTCACGCCTGGTCGTGTCGCAGTCAAGTCAAGCCTGCGCGTCCACAGAAGTCAACGGTTGAGAAGTTAACGGCTGAGTACGTGCGTCACTCAACCTGCTGCTGGAATTAGAGAACGCTTGCGTGCTGGAGTCCAGGAGCAGAGAGGAGCAGAGAGGAGCAGAGAGGAGCAGAGAGGAGGAGGGAAGCCCCCGCTGCAGCTGGAGCCGAAAAGGAGCACTCGCTGAACGGTGACTGTGATCAAAGGAAAACGCTGCACGGATCACCCGAAGGAGGCAGCCAGTGTCCAGGAGTTCAGCGTGGTTAATCTACTCAAGTAACACCTTTAAAATAGGTTAATGGTGAACAGTTGAACTAACCTAGCTAACTTTGAAGGGACTCTGTTAAGTGCTTAAAAGGGTAAAGTGCTGTGGTAAAAAACACAAGTTTAAAGGTTAAGAAATTGTTTGTTTAATACAAAGGTGATTGTTACCAAGCTAATTTTAAGTGAATTACAGTACAAGTGTTTGACAAATTAAGTGTGAACAAAAGAAGGAAAAGTGTGCATTAAGTTGTATAATTTTGTTTGACATGGAAATCATTTTCTGTTTGTAACAAATGAAAGATTTTTTATTCTGATTTAAGGTTTATAATACCACATTTAACTTGATATTTGAAGAGAAAAGTATTTCAGTTTGTAAATATATTCAAAGGGTGGTATTTAAAAGGGAAATTAAACTCACACAACATTTAGGTTCATTTTGAAAAGAAAGGAAGAACAGGGGTTTATTCAAGTTTATAAACACATTAAAGGGTATTATTTAAGCTAAGTTAAAACTACAAACTTGAATAAAAGGACACTAACGTTAAACTAAATTAATAAGGCCCAAAGTAAACAATGAGCAGTGAGAAGGCTAAAGAAAGATTAAACAAGCTGCAAACTCATTTCAAGTTTAGTTACGACAAATGGAAAACTGTTGCCAAACAGGCTAAAAGAGCTCTTGATGCACCTATTAAAACAAATTTGCATATTCACATTGTTCAAATCCAACATGCTTCAGGAGAAGTGAAGCAAGTTTATGAAGAGCTGCGCAATTATGAAACACCTGATGGAGACACTCGTCGCAGAGTGGACACGTGTGATGAAGTTTCCCAAAAGATTATAAAACAAGCCCAAGAAAGCATGGCTCCAAAAGAAGATGAGAACGATATAGAAAGGAGATCGGTGAGTTGGAGCGAAGCTGGCTCCGTGTTCACTTCAGCAGCCTCCCAAGATGAGAAAGATATAGAAAAAAGATCGGTGAGATGGAGCGAAGTTAGCTCCGTGTTCACCTCAACAGCCTCCCAAAGTTCTAAACAACCAAGAAGTGCACGTTCAAGCTACTCAAGCAAGCTGTCTGTCAAAAGGCAAGAAGCAGCAGCAGAACTGGCTGCAATGGAAGCTACTCTAAAGATGATGGAAGAAATGGAGTCTGAAAGAAAGAAACTTGAAGAGCTTGAATTAAAAAACAAGGAAAGGCTTGCAAAACAAGAAGCAGAGAATGCTGAAACTCAAAGAGCATTAGAGCAAAGGAGAAGAGAGCTTGAAGGTTTAGAAACTGTAAAGCAAATGAATGTTGCCAAAGCACGGCTAAAAGTGTATGAGCAAGAATGCATTTCAGATGATGAAATATCAGGGCTTCTGCATG
>JBBPBX010008656.1:0-57295 GCA_038048925.1 Garcialebias charrua
ACTGCAGTCAGGCAATTTCTGTGGATGAAAGACACATCTGTCCAACAAAGCTCCTCTTCAGTCTGATGTGGTCTACATCCCTCAAATGGGTCTCAATAATCAAAAGTATTGTGCACTACAATTTTGTAGATAGGTCAGGAATGTACTGTGTTTAACTGGATTAATAATAATAATAATAATAATAATAATAATAATAATAATAATAATAATAATAATAATAATAATAATAATGAATTTAATTTGTAACACACTTTTCATTAACAAAAATCTCAAAGTGCTAGAGGATATTTAGGATAGTAAAAATTAAACAAACAATCTAATATCCACTAATGCGAGCGGTCATTTCAAATACAATTTCTTTTTTTTTTGTTGGTATATAGTCCTATTAAGCTCAAATTCTGCATAGCTCTGAAAATATGGAGTAATTTATCCCTGAACCAATCAATCAATCAATAAATCAAAAAGACCCCCCTCCCCCCTTTTCTCCTGGCAGAAGCATGACACCAACATGCATGATATGTCTTCCCACAATAAAACAAAACTGTAAGCTGTTATAACACAACCTGAGGGAGTGTGTAGGTAAGCTGTCCTGTATGAAAAGATACAATATTTTTTTTAACAGAAAATATGTCAGAAACCAAAGAACCAAAAGACTGTAGCCAGAGACAAGCTCAGCACACAGCTGAGGTTTTGTGATTGAAGTATAGAGCTCAGCCACAGCCACACAGACTAACACAAGGAACTCCCAGTTTCCAGAACCTATCTTCTTTAGTTTAAAGTTGACAAATTCAGCATCTTCTGTTGGATAAATTACTCATCCTTTCATCCTCTCTTTACTCAAGCATCCATAACCTTTATCTCAATTCCCCTGACATCTTCAAAAATTCCTAGGTTTGGCCATTTAACATAGGATTGTGTGGAGGGAACTGAATTCAACATTAACACAGCCATGGAGCTCCTTAAAAAAAAAAAGATAAGAGTCAGAGTCAGAGAGTCAGAGTCAGAGTCAGAGAGTCTTTATTGTCATTTGCACCGCATGTGGTACATGAGATGAAAACGAGATTATGTACACGAGGTCCCAGTTACATCCAACAACAAATGAAAGAGAAAAACAGTAATAACATCGAGAACTAACTAAGAAAAACATCAACTAGTAATACACTAAGCCTAATATAGTGGGAATAAACAGCAGCACGAACATGAGTTTGTATGAGCAGATGGTCACAGATGGTCACAGATGAACACAGCAACAAGAAAACATATCAGCATCACCATGATGTGATATTTTGCAGTGTTTATTTTAATTTTATTTTTATTTATTCATGAGTCTAACAGCCTCAGGGTAGAAGCTGTTCCTCAGTCTAGTGGTTCTACACTTGATGCTCCTCAACCTCCGTCCTGAGGGGAGTGGGGCAAAGAGTGAGTGTGCTGGATGAGTGAGGTCTTTCATGATACAGGTGGCTCTTTTCCTGCATCTAGAGGTGTAAATGTCTGTGATGGTGGGGAGACTGACTCCAACAGACTTCTGTGCAGCCTTCACCACTCTCTGCAGAGCTTTTCTTTCTTCAACTGTGCAGCCTCCATGCCACACGTTGATGCTGGAGCACACGATGCTCTCCACTGCACACCTGTAGAACGAGGTGAGAACTGGGCTGCTCAGACCGGCTCGTCTCAGCCGTCTGAGGAAGTAGAGTCTCTGATGACCTTTCTTGATCAGGCTGGTGGTGTTGTTGCTCCAGCTGAGGTTATCATTCATGTGTACACCCAGGTATTTGTAGCTGGAGACCACTTCCACTGCAGACCCACCTATTATCAGTGGGGCATGGGTGTGTTTGTTCCTTCTGAAGTCCACAATCATCTCCTTTGTCTTCTTCACATTCATGTGAAGATTGTTCTCTTTGCACCAGCTCTCCAGATGTTCCTCCCTCTGTCCACAGTCAGTGTGAAGTCAGAAAAAATGTACCGGTACACAATTATTTTCTGTTGGATAACAGGTTAAAGCCTTTACATCATGATAACACTCCTGATTCAACACATAGTGTGAACTTTGTCCAGGCCTGGTTTCTCATAGAGCACATCACAAATTCTAAAGACATGTTGCCATAAACTGTAGGGTGTGGACTTTCTGAGCACTCCTACAGGCTGCGAGTTAAATATTAGTCAAACTAAGGTGTGCCTCCAAGTCTTCATCATTCTCACTCAAACTGTCTAATATAGCTTTGCCATATTAGCTTATAAGCTAGTTAGCTGATCACTAAACTCATTAATATGTCAAGTTCATAAATAATTTAGTTTTAACAAGCAACTTATTCTTTGAGTGGTTTTAAAGCAGTTGCCACTTCCTTCTTAAGGAACTTTGAGATTATTGACTCAAGTTTGGTGTTATTTGGTGTCCATTTTCTGTCATGGTAAAACATGGTAACATCTTTTCTTTAGCATTCAGCTTCTGAGTCAACCTCCCTAAAGTTGCCTAGCGCAACTTTTCACCCTTGACATTTATCCAAATATAGCTCTGAAGACATCAAGGTACCGGTACTGATATCTAAAAAAGCTAAGTCTCGTCCTCTGGACATTCAAAACAAAACAAAAAAGTAGAAACGTTTCATCTTTCGTCCAAAAGACTTCCTTAGCCTGAGATGCTGTATTCAGCTCAGTCTTATAAATAGCACCCTCTCACAGTGGATCAACCAATTTGCTGATGACAACCGAAACCAGCTGCTCACATACCATACCATAGCATACCACTTTATTTATAGAGCACTTTAAACAGTGACAAGGCCAACCAAAGTGCTGTACAAACAAACAAACAAACAAACAAACAACAGGCAACACACAACAATGAAGTACAAAAAATAGACATAAGAACATCGCAGATCATAAATAAAACGACCGAACACAGATCAGCTGGTGTTGAAAGCGACAGAATAGTAATGGGACTTTAGACGGGATTTGAACACCAAGAGGGAGGGGGCCTGTCCAATGAGCAGAGGTAACTCGTTCCAGAGTCTTGGGCCTGCTGCAGAGAAGGCCCTGTCACCTCTGTGTTTAAGTCGAGTCCCTGGGACAGTCAAAAGTACCTGGTCCTCTGACCTCAGAGCACGTGGTGGGGCATATAGGTGTATCAAATCAGAGAGATAGGCGGGGGCAAGACTGTTCAGCGATTTGTAGACATAGAGGAGGATTTTGAACTGGATACGAAGATGAACCGGTAGCCAGTGCAGGGAGGCCAAGACTGGTGTAATGTGCTCTCTTTTGCCTGTACTAGTTAAAAATCGGGCTGCTGCGTTCTGGACCAGTTGTAGTCTTGCAATGGTGGTCTGACTGATACCAAACAGGAGTGAATTGCAGTAATCAAGCCTAGATGTAATAAATGCATGAATTACTGTCTCCAGGTTATTTTTGGATAATATGGGCTTCAGCTTAGACAGTCGCCTCAGCTGGAAAAAACAGGATTTAACGATCATATTTACATGGCTGTTGAGTTTCATGGAAGGATCCATTATCACTCCCAGATTTGTGACTTTTTGTTTTTCAGACAGGGCTAGAGCAGAAAGGTCAATGCAGTGGTTCGAGATTGTGTCATTGGGAAGGAACAGTATGGCTTCAGACTTCTTATCATTAAAACTTAAGAAATTTAAAGCCATCCAGTCCCTGATGTCACCCAGGCAGTCGAGCAGAGGTTGAATAGAGGATGTGCCATTGTTTCTTAGGGGGAAGTAGATTTGACAGTCATCGGCGTAGAAGTGGAAAGGTATGTTATGTTTCCGGAAAATAGCACCGAGTGGCAGTAGGTATAAGGAGAATAGGAGAGGACCCAGGATGGACCCCTGCGGAACCCCCATTTAAGTGCCGCCACTGCAGAACTAAAATCGTTGATGGACACACAAAAGGATCTGTCGGAGAGGTAGGATCTGAACCAATTGAGGGCTGACCCTGTGATGCCCACCCACTGCTCCAACCTAGCAATGAGGATCTCATGGTCGATGGTGTCAAAAGTGGATGCAAGGTCCAATAGGACAAGCACAGAGTCACCAGTGTCTGTGGATAGGAAGATGTCATTAAAAACCTTCAGTAGGGCAGTTTCAGTGCTGTGGAGAGATTTGAAGCCATATTGGAATAACTCGGGATAGGGTGATCCTCCAGGAAGCACTTCAACTGGGACTCGACAATTTTCTCAAGAAGTTTAGATAGAAATGAGAGTCTGGAGACAGCCCTGAAGTCAGATACTACTGAGGGGTCAAGGTTTGGTTTTTTTCAGGAGGTTGAACGGCAGCATGTTTAAAGGATTTTGGCACCACACCAGTGGATAAACTGCTATTTACAATAGCAAGAATGGAAGGACCTAGATTGGGAAAAACCTCCTTCAGTAGCCGAGGGGGGACCACATCAAAGGGGGAACCAGATGGTTTCAGGCTGCACATGACCTGCTCTAGAGAAGACAGAGAGATTGGTTCGAAGTGGTCAAATACAGCTACAGATTGAGATGAGAAGGATGGATCATCAGGGTATATGCAGAAATTCTAGAGTTGAATTTAATACCTTTTAATACCTTTTTAATACCATCAAAATATTTTTTAATACCATCACGGCACTGAGCTGTAACCGTAGCGGCAACCTGTTGTACTTCAGTTTAGAGCAACTAATTGTAAAGTGATAGATTACTGTCATTTTCTTCCTAAACTTTGGTAGTAAATGTAGTTTTATAACAATTACTGGATACAGTACATCAATTTGCTTCTTGCCTCAATAAAAGCACTGACCTATTTGTTATTTAAATCTAACCCAAGAGAAAAAGTTTAATTGTTCCCACACATAACATATCTCTAATGGCAAATGAAAAACTGTAAACTACCATTTTTAGCTGAGACATGACAGTTTCCATTCATTCTGACAGAAAAAAAAAAACAGCAATACAGTTCTGTACTTGATGGCCCCAAAGTAGTAATAGTTGTATGGCATGCTGTTGTATCATGTAATAGGAAAACGTTCCTATAATGACAAATTTAAAAATGTTCAAGACAAAAAAAACTGGACTTTATTTATTATACTATTATACTATACTTTGTTTTTTTCTTGCACTTTTTAGAATTCACCATCCTGGATTGATCCGCGAGCAGAGGTAGTATTAAGCCCGGATCTGTCGACTTGTGAAAGGTGTCGGGCTGCTGCGGCTTCAAACTGATTTGAATAATGATGTACTCTCCCACGTACTCTCCCGGCGCCCACTGTCGCGCTCTATTTAAATGTGTAAACAAGAACATGACAATTGTATTTCGCTTGCGCATCACTGGCTATTCTTCGCCAAATCTTTTTCTTTTTTTATTGATCATCACGGAAATGGCTAATTGGGGTGATGCTGAGACCCGTGTACTCCTGTCTCTGCGCGCAGAGGAGGAAATTAATAAGGGACTTACCGGTACAGTGAAGGATGGGGCCCTTTTGGAGCGGATTGATGCGAGAGCAAAAAAAAAAAAAGCATTCGGATAAGCACAACAATGTTCGCTAGCGTCGCCATGTTTGTTTACAGACACCTCTGCGGTCCCACGTTAAACACGCAGGCACCACGTCCTCTGAGCTGCAGATTTTCACCACGCCTCTTTTCAACCCAGCGCTGCCAATCGTTGTGAATGCTCCATTGAGGGCGGGCCGTGGCCGGATTCAACTTTGTTTTATGAATGACCCGAGGGGGATTAAAGCCGGACTCGTCTGTGCGGGAATTGCGCGGATCTGACTTATGAAAGGGGCTTTAGTCACGCATTTCAAGATTAGAAACTGTCACATCACGAGTTAACACAAGGTCCAATGTATGTCTGCGCTCTTGGACTGGATCATCATCAACCGTGCATAACATCATCAAAAGATTCAGAGAATCTGGAACAATCGCTGTGCGTAAGGGTCAAGGCCGTAAAACTCTACTGGATGCTCGTGATCTCCGGGCCCTTAAACGTCACTGCACCTCAAACAGGAATGCCACTGTCAAGGAAATAACAGAATGGGCTCAGGAATACTTCCAGAAAGCATTGTCAGTGAACACAATCCACCGTGCCATCCGCCGTTGCCAGCTGAAACTCTACAGTGCAAAGAGGAAGCCATTTCTAAGCAAGCTCCACAAGCTCAGACGTTTGCACTGGGCCAGGGGTCATTTAAAATGGAGTGTGGCAAAATGGAAGACTGTTCTGTGGTCAGATGAGTCACGATTTGAAGTTCTTTATGGAACACTGGGACGCCATGTCATCCGGACCAGAGAGGACAAGGATAGCCCAAGTTGTTATCAACGCTCCGTTCAGAAGCCTGCATCACTGATGGTATGGGGTTGCATGAGCGCTTGTGGCATGGGCAGCTTGCATGTCTGGAAAGGCACCATTAATGCAGAGAACTATGTTCAGGTTCTAGAACAACATATGCTCCATCTAGACGTCATCTCTTTCAGGGAAGACCCTGCATTTTTCAACAAGATAATGCCAGACCACATTCTGCAGCAATCACAACATCATGGCTACGTAGGAGAAGGATCCGGGTACTGAAATGTCCAGCCTGCAGTCCAGATCTTTCACCTATAGAGAACATTTGGTGCATCATAAAGAGGAAGGTGCGACAAAGAAGGCCCAAGACGATTGAACAGTTAGAGGCCTGTATTAGACATGAATGGGAGAGCATTCCTATTTCTAAACTTGAGAAACTGGTCTCCCAGACGTCTGTTGAGTGTTGTAAGAAGAAGGGGGGATGCCACACAGTGGTAAAAATGGACTTGTCCCAACTTTGGGATTTGTTGACGCCATGAAATTTTGAAACAACATATTTTTCCCTTAAAATGATACATTCTCTCAGTTTAAACTTTTGATCTGTGATTTGTTCTATTCTGAATAAAATATTAGATGTTGGCACCTCCACATCATTGCATTCAGTTTTTATTCACAATTTGTTTAGTGTCCCAACTTTTTTGGAATCAGGTTTGTAGTCCATTAACCATCCATCCATCCATCCATTTTCTTCCGCTTATCCGGGGTCGGGTCGCGGGGGTAGCAGCCTAAGTAGGGAGGCCCAGACTTCCCTCTCCCCAGCCACTTGGAGCAGCTCCTCTGGGGGAATCCCAAGGCGTTCCCAGGCCAGCCGAGAAACATAGTCCCTCCAGCGTGTCCTGGGTCTTCCTCTGGGTCTCCTCCCGGTGGGACATGCCCGGAACACCTCACCAGGGAGGCGTCCAGGAGGCATCCTAACCAGATGCCCGAGCCACCTCAACTGGCTCCTCTCGATGTGGAGAAGCAGCGGCTCTACTCCGAGTCCCTCCCGGATGACTGAGCTTCTCACCCTATCTCTAAGGGAGAGTCCAGCCACCCTGCGGAGAAAACTCATTTCAGCCGCTTGTATCCGAGATCTTGTTCTTTCGGTCATAACCCAAAGCTCATGACCATAGATGAGGGTGGGAACGTAGATCGATCGGTAAATTGAGAGCTTTGCCTTTTGACTCAGCTCTCTCTTCACCACGACAGACCGGTACAGCGCCCGCTTCACTGCGGACGCTGCACCTATCCGCCTATCGATCTCACGCTCCAGTTTTCCCTCATTCGTGAACAAGATCCCGAGATACTTAAACTCCTCCACTTGGGTAAGGACCTCCTCCCCGACCCGGAGAGGGCACGCTACCCTTTTCCGGCTCAAGACCATGGCCTCGGATTTGGAGGAACTGATCCTCATCCCGGCCGCATCACATTCAGCTGCAAACCGCTCCAGCGAAAGCTGTAGATCACGAGCTGATGAAGCCAATAGGACCACATCATCTGCAAAAAACAGAGAAGCGATTCTAAGGCCACCAAAACGGATCCTCTCAACACCTTGGCTGCGCCTAGAAATTCTGTCCATAAAAGTTATAAACAGAATCGGTGACAAAGGGCAACCTTGGCGGAGTCCAACTCTCACCGGAAACGAGCCTGACTTACTGCCGGCAATGCGGACCAAGCTCTGACACCGGTCGTACAGGGACCTAACAGCCCATATCAATGGGCCTGGTACCCCATACTCCCGGAGTACCCGCCACAGAACCCCCCGAGGGACGCGGTCGAATGCCTTTTCCAAGTCTACAAAGCACATGTAAACTGGTTGGGCAAACTCCCACGCACCCTCCAGGACCCTGTTGAGGGTGTAGAGCTGGTCTAGTGTTCCACGACCAGGACGAAAACCACACTGCTCCTCCTGAATCCGAGGTTCGACTATCCGACGGACCCTCCTCTCCAGAACCCCTGAATAGACCTTACCAGGGAGGCTTAAGAGTGTGATCCCTCTATAGTTGGAACACACCCTACGGTCCCCCTTTTTGAATAGGGGAACCACCACCCCAGTCTGCCAATCCAAGGGAACTGCCCCCGATGTCCACGCGATATTGCAGAGTCGCGTAAGCCAACACAACCCCACAACATCCAGAGCCCTAAGGAACTCAGGACGAATCTCATCCACCCCCGGAGCCTTGCCACCGCGGAGCTTTTTAACCACCTCGGCGACCTCAGCACCAGAGATTGGAGAGCCCGATCCAAAGTCCCCAGGCTCCGCTTCCTCAGTGGAAGACGTGCCAGTAGGATTGAGGAGGTCTTCGAAGTATTCCGCCCACCGACTCACAACATCCCGAGTTGAGGTCAACAGCACGCCATCCCCACCATAAATGGTGTTGGTCGCGTACCGCTTTCCCCCCCTGAGACGCCGGATGGTGGACCAGAATCGCCTCGAAGCCGTACGGAAGTCATTCTCCATGGCCTCTCCGAACTCCTCCCACGCCCGAGTTTTTGCCTCAGCAACCACCCGAGCCGCATGCCGCTTGGACTGCCGGTACCTATCTGCTGCTTCCGGGGTCCCACAGGCCAAAAAGGCCCAATAGGACTCCTTCTTCAGCTTGACAGCATCCCTCACCGCCGGTGTCCACCACCGGGTTCGAGGGTTGCCACCACGACAGGCACCAACAACCTTGCGGCCACAACTCCGATAAGCTGCCTCGACAATAGAGGCGCGAAACATGGCCCACTCGGGCTCAATGTCCCCCGCCTCCCTCGGAACGTGTTCAAAGCTCTCCCGGAGGTGGGAGTTAAAGCTCCGTCTTACGGGAGACTCTGCCAGACGTTCCCAGCAGACCCTCACAATACGTTTGGGTCTGCCAGGTCTGACCGGCATCCTCCCCCACCATCGGAGCCAACTCACCACCAGGTAGTGGTCAGTTGACAGCTCCGCCCCTCTCTTCACCCGAGTGTCCAGGACATGCGGCCGCAGATCAGATGAGACGACAACAAAGTCGATCATTGAACTACGACCTAGGGTGTCCTGGTGCCAAGAGCACATATGGACACCCTTATGCCTGAACATGGTGTTCGTTATGGACAATCCATGACGAGCACAGAAGTCCAACAACAGAACACCACTCGGGTTCAGATCAGGGGGGCCGTTCCTCCCAACCACACCCCTCCAGGTCTCACTGTCATTGCCCACGTGAGCGTTGAAGTCCCCCAGCAGAACAAGGGAGTCCCCAGGAGGCGCACCCTCCAATACCCCCTCCAAGGACTCCAAAAAGGGTGGGTAATCTGCGCTGCCGTTCGGCGCATAGGCACAAACAACAGTCAGAGCCCGTCCCCCCACACGTAGGCGAAGGGAGGCTACCCTCTCGTTCACCGGGGTGAACCCCAACGTACAGGCACCAAGATGGGGGGCAACAAGTATGCCCACTCCTGCTCGGCGCCTCTCACCAGGGGCAACTCCAGAGTGGAAGAGTGTCCAACCCCTCTCAAGGAAACTGGTTCCAGAGCCAGAGCCATGCGTTGAGGTGAGTCCGACTATTTCTAGCCGGAACCTCTCAACCTCACACACTAGCTCAGGCTCCTTCCCCACCAGAGAGGTGACATTCCATGTCCCAATGGCCAGCTTCTGTAGCCGAGGATCAGACCGCCAGGGTCCCCGCCCTCGGCCACCACCCATTCCACAATGCACCCGACCCCTTTGGCCCCTCCCACAGGTGGTGAGCCTATGGGAAGGGGGACCCACGTCTCCTCTTCGGGCTGTGCCCGGCCGAGCTCCATGGGTGAAAGCCCGGCCACCAGGCGCTCGCCAACGTGCCCCTCCTCCGGGCCTGGCTCCAGAGTGGGGCCCCGGTGACCCGCGTCCGGGCGAGGGAACATTGTTTCCATTTATATTATTCATCATAAGGGGTCTTAACCGCATTTATTAAATAAGAACCAAACTTAAAGTTTGGAGTCAGCCAACAAGTTTCTTTTTTTTGTCAACGTTGAAACCTAAAAGTTTTATTTACTACAATAAACAGACAAAATGATAAACGAACAGTAAACAAAACAGTTATAAAATATAAAAAGTGGTACATACTGTTTTCCTGTTGTCTTGTACACCTGGAATCAAATTAAACAGATTTACACATAAAAACACATTTCACCAACAACGATCGACACCAATTATGTTTTTGTACTGTTCTAATGCATAAAACATATATTTACAGAAACACTAGATATGTCTCATTTAAGAACTCCAGACTGATTCTCAGACTCAGATTTATGACGTTCCCTGGGAGTTTTGGGAATATTTTGACATCTAAGTCAAAATGATTATAATTCTCAACGTGATGGTAGTTTAAAACTCTGGCAGAAAGTGAGTCATTTAAGGACTACGTAATGGACAAACGGTTTCTTTACTCGCCTCAAGGAAGCGGAAAGGGTCGTTTTCCTGCATGAGACTTTCAAAGCCACATCGGACCTCCAGGAGACGAGCCTGGTCCTGACGGATCCTAGAGATGTTCTCCTGAATCGCCAAGCCGTTGGTGTCGCACCGAGAGCGAGCGAGTTCTTGCAATGTGACGATGAAACGCTGGACTTTGGCCTTCATCTCCTCATCCGCCTGCGTCAAGTGCTGCTGTGCGTCCTCCATGAACCTCTGGGTGAAGAATCCAGCATGGAGGGAAAGAAAAGAACGGAGATGTCAACAGGGTGACACTGAGCTTTTCTTAGGGGAAAGAACAGAGAACAAAGTGAACGAACAAGTTTGTTTCAACGAGACGATGTCAGTATTTATTATGACCATATTCTATTAACTGTATTTGTACCCATATGGGAACGTCTGGCAGGGTCTCCCGTAAGACGGAGCTTTAACTCCCACTTCCGGGAGAGCTTTGAACACGTTCCGAGGGAGGCGGGGGACATTGAGTCCGAGTGGGCCATGTTCCGCGCCTCTATTGTCGAGGCAGCTTATCAGAGTTGTGGCCGCAAGGTTGTTGGTGCCTGTCGTGGTGGCAACCCTCGAACCCGGTGGTGGACACCGGCGGTGAGGGATGCTGTCAGGCTGAAGAAGGAGTCCTATTGGGCCTTTTTGGCCTGTGGGACCCCGGAAGCAGCAGATAGGTACCGGCAGTCCAAGCGGCATGCGGCTCGGGTGGTTGCTGAGGCAAAAACTCGGGCGTGGGAGGAGTTCGGAGAGGCCATGGAGAATGACTTCCGTACGGCTTCGAGGCGATTCTGGTCCACCATCCGGCGTCTCAGGGGGGGAAAGCGGTACGCGACCAACACCATTTATGGTGGGGATGGCGTGCTGTTGACCTCAACTCGGGATGTTGTGAGTCGGTGGGCGGAATACTTCGAAGACCTCCTCAATCCTACTGGCACGTCTTCCACTGAGGAAGCGGAGCCTGGGGACTTTGGGTCGGGCTCTCCAATCTCTGGTGCTGAGGTCACCGAGGTGGTTAAAAAGCTCCGCGGTGGCAGGGCTCCAGGGGTGGATGAGATTCGCCCTGAGTTCCTTAGGGCTCTGGATGTTGTGGGGTTGTGTTGGCTTACGCGACTCTGCAATATCGCGTGGACATCGGGGGCAGTTCCCTTGGATTGGCAGACTGGGGTGGTGGTTCCCCTATTCAAAAAGGGGGACCGTAGGGTGTGTTCCAACTATAGGGGGATCACACTCTTAAGCCTCCCTGGTAAGGTCTATTCAGGGGTTCTGGAGAGGAGGGTCCGTCGGATAGTCGAACCTCGGATTCAGGAGGAGCAGTGTGGTTTTCGTGCTGGTCGTGGAACACTGGACCAGCTCTACACCCTCAACAGGGTCCTGGAGGGCGCGTGGGAGTTTGCCCAACCAGTTTACATGTGCTTTGTGGACTTGGAAAAGGCATTCGACCGCGTCCCTCGGGGGGTTCTGTGGGGGGTACTCCGGGAGTATGGGGTACCAGGCCCATTGATATGGGCTGTTAGGTCCCTGTACGACCGGTGTCAGAGCTTGGTCCGCATTGCCGGCAGTAAGTCAGGCTCGTTTCCAGTGAGAGTTGGACTCCGCCAAGGTTGCCCTTTGTCACCGATTCTGTTCATAACTTTTATGGACAGAATTTCTAGGCGCAGCCAAGGTGTTGAGAGGATCCGTTTTGGTGGCCTTAGAATCGCTTCTCTGTTTTTTGCAGATGATGTGGTCCTATTGGCTTCATCAGATCGTGATCTACAGCTTTCGCTGGAGCGGTTTGCAGCCGAGTGTGATGCGGCCGGGATGAGGATCAGTTCCTCCAAATCCGAGGCCATGGTCTTGAGCCGGAAAAGGGTAGCATGCCCTCTCCGGGTCGGGGAGGAGGTCCTGCCCCAAGTGGAGGAGTTTAAGTATCTCGGGGTCTTGTTCACGAATGAGGGAAAACTGGAGCGTGAGATCGATAGGCGGATAGGTGCAGCATCCGCAGTGAAGCGGGCGCTGTACCGGTCTGTCGTGGTGAAGAGAGAGCTGAGTCGAAAGGCAAAGCTCTCAATTTACCGATCGATCTACGTTCCCACCCTCATCTATGGTCATGAGCTTTGGGTTGTGACCGAAAGAACGAGATCTCGGATACAAGCGGCTGAAATGAGTTTTCTCCGCAGGGTGTCTGGACTCTCCCTTAGAGATAGGGTGAGAAGCTCAGTCATCCGGGAGGGACTCGGAGTAGAGCCGCTGCTTCTCCACATCGAGAGGAGCCAGTTGAGGTGGCTCGGGCATCTGGTTAGGATGCCTCCTGGACGCCTCCCTGGTGAGGTGTTCCGGGCATGTCCCACCGGGAGGAGACCCAGAGGAAGACCCAGGACACGCTGGAGGGACTATGTTTCTCGGCTGGCCTGGGAACGCCTTGGGATTCCCCCAGAGGAGCTGCTTCAAGTGGCTGGGGAGAGGGAAGTCTGGGCCTCCCTACTTAGGCTGCTACCCCCGCGACCCGACCCCGGATAAGCGGACGAAAATGGATGGATGGATGGATGTACCCATATGTAGATTTGACCAAAGTAAAATTTGTAGTTTTCATTTCAAGAGTGTTTATTCTTGACCTACAGTGAGGAACATGAGTACAGGTAGTCCCCGACTTAAGAACGCTCTTACTTATGAGGTTCCGGACTTACGAGCTGGCAAACGAACAGTAAATTTGTAAAGAACATACACAAAATACAGCACTTTTATGTGTTTTTAGATGAAAGTGTGTTAGCTTATCGTTTGGAAACAAGTTTCCGAGCATGTTTATTCATTCATTCATTCATTCAACCTTTATTTATACACTAGTATGAACATTTGTGATGAAAAACGAGTGTTCGTTGTAGCGCTAGCATAAATTTTCCGACTTACGACCGAAAATCCGGACTTACGAGAACACGTGTTTCGTGTTCCGATGTACGAGATTTCGTCTTACGATATAGTCGTAGGAACGGAACTCGCTCGTAAGTCGGGGACTACCTGTATTTGATACTCTGCTGATTTTGCAAGTTTTCCTACCTACAGAGAATGGAGAGGTCTGTAAGTTTTATCATAGATACACTTCAACTGAGAGACAATGTAAAACAAAAATCCAGAAAATCACATTGTCTACTTTTTTATATAATTTTCATTTTATTGTATGAAATAAGTGAAGAACTCTGTCTCTCACAGACCTGTTAGTTTTTCTTTAAGAAGCCTCCTACTCTGCACCTGTTTGAACTGGTTACTGTACCTGTATAAAAGACACCTGTCCACACTCAGTCCATCACCAACACCAAACAGGTGTCTAAGGACACCAGGGACTAAACTGTAGACCTGCACATGGGGTGGTGGACTACAGGACTCTTGGTGAGACAACAACTGTTGGAGCAATTATTAGAAAATGGAAGAAACACAAGATGACTCGTCTTCCTCGGTCTGTGGCTCCATGAAAGATCTCACCTCGTGGGGTAAGGATGATTCTGAGAAAGGTCAGGAATCAGCCCAGAACTAAGTGGGAGGACCTGGTCAATGACCTGAGGAGAGCTGGACCACAGTCTCACAGAGGACCATTAACACACCATGTTGTCATGGTTTAAGATCCTGCAGGGCACACGAGGTCCCCCTGCTCACGACAGCACATGTCCAGACCAGTCTGAAGTTCACCAAAGAGCATCTGGATGATCCAGAGGAGAACTGGGAGAAGGTCATGGGGTCAGGTGAGACTAAAATAAAGCTTGTTGGTATCAACTCCACTCACCGTGTTTGGAGGAAGAAGAACAACAACACCAAGAACACTGTCCCAACTGTGAAGCATGGGGGTGGAAACATCATACTGTGGGGGTGCTTTGATGCAAAGGGGACAGGACGACTGCCCCACATTGAAGGGAGGATGGATGGAGTCATGTATCATGAGATTCTGTCCAACAACCTCCTTCCGTCAGTGAGAACATTGAAGGTCATGGCTGTTCTTCCAGCAGGACAATGAGCTGAGACACAGCCAGGACAACTTCTGTAATCTTTTCAAAGTCCTGGAGGGGCCGAGCTGGTCTCCAGACCTGAAGCCAACAGAAACTCCATGTTGTCCAGAGACAGGTCTGAAACCTGAAAGATCTGGAGAAGATCTGTGAGGAGGAGTGGATCAACATCTCTGCTGAAGAGTGGAAACCTGGTCCAGAACTACACAAACATCTGACTCTGGTTTCTGTACCAGATATTAAGGTCTGTTTTTATATTGTTTCAAACATGTTTCATACAATAAAATGAAAACAAATTATTTAAAAATCAAATAATGTAATTTTATTGTTTTTTGTCTTACATTCTGTCTCTCACAGTTGAAGTGTCTCTACAATAAAAATTACAGACCTCCATTGTCTGTAGGTGAGAAAACTGCAAAATCAGCAGAGTATCAAATACTCATGTTCCCCTCTGTATTTCTTATTGTTTATATACTGGTAATACTTAATGGTTTAAATGTTTAGATGGGCTGAGTGCTTCTTCAGTTTTACACAGTGCAGTCCCGCTGAACTAGGATGTGACCTTGTTTTGTCTCTCCTTTTCCTGCTGCTCCTGGAGTCTTTTCTCGGCCTGGCTGAACTTCCTCTCCAGCTTGTACAAGTGCTTGTCCAGTGAGCCCTGTTGAAGAAGAGAAGGAAGATGAGACACTAAAAAGTCCTGGTGCATTTATTTTCTTTAATACTTGACACCTGTTATGTGTCACCGGCAAACTGGTTGATCCACCATGAGACGGTGACCCAGTTTGTTTGGGGGTTAAGGGTCTTACTCAAGGACCTAAAGTAAGAAAGATGAGGGTGGAGGCAGGTGTGGGTGCTTCATCTTTCCCACCCACTGTTTGTTGAGCCAGTCAGGTGGTTGGGTTCAATGCAAAGGGTAAATTTCTGTTTGCAACTAGGGATGTATGATATTATTGGCATGGTATTAGTATCGGCCGTTATTAGCGTTAAAGTTAAATATCGGCCATTCCATCAAAATAACTCACTGATATAAAAGACGCTGTTTTTGTACGACAACCCAGTTACAAGATGCCTGCAGCGGCAGCACGTGTGACATCGGGTGCACCTACCTGATCTCATGGCGGAGAGGAAAATTCAAAATGTCAGCGGAGTGGAAT
Organism: Garcialebias charrua; assembly: GCA_038048925.1. Taxonomy (NCBI): domain Eukaryota; kingdom Metazoa; phylum Chordata; class Actinopteri; order Cyprinodontiformes; family Rivulidae; genus Garcialebias; species Garcialebias charrua. The sequence continues at coordinate 15,830 of JBBPBX010008656.1, forward strand.
TTTTTTTTCCATTGAGGATGTCGGATTCTGAAGATTTATGGACTACACTGAGCTTTGTTACAGTGTCCCCAGTCTGAGAATTTTTTCTGATGCAACGTTACCCGAGTTACAAGCCGTCATTTCCAACATCATTGAGAAGCTAATAGCTAATAGCATGACTTGTTGAGTGAGTTTTACCACAGACATTTGGACGTCAAGTGTTAGCCCCGTTAGCATGATTAGTCTTACAGCACAATGGATAGATATTAGACAAACACTAAGAACTTAAAAAGTCTGTCCTTCATACACAAGAGTGCAGAGGATCCCACACCTGGAACAAGCCTCCACAAGTGAGACAGCATCGCAGGTGACTAATGCTAATAAATAACATTTAACACTTTTCATTTAATATACTGTAAGTTAAAGTGCTATACATATCATATGACTGTTACTAAATATATTTCACCAGCTCTTACAGCTGTTACACAATTTTTGTAGCTAATAAGCCTAAATAAGAGGCTATGTTCTGACAAAGGAACGTATATAAAATATCTGTATCGGTTGTCGGCCAAATAATATTAGCAAATTGTCCAAAAATCCAATATGGTGCATCCCTATTTGCAACAGATTGCTGTCAAAGATCCTTTTATAAACTGTACCTTGAGATCCTTCATTGTGTTCTTCAGAGTTTTGATTGCGTGTCCTGCGTGTCCTCCCTCTATGGTGCAGGCATTGCAAACACAAATCTTGTCCTCCATGCAGTAGTACCTGGTAATGAAGAGCAAACAAAACAATTAAACCTGAAAACACAACTTTATGAACACAACGTTCATGACCTGGTGCTGTAAAGCAGCAAAACACAAACAGAAGCTGCTACAGCCATACAGATAAATATAACTTGTTGAAATTTTAATGATACATTTTAGACAGTTTCGTGCAGAGCTGAATTTGAACTCTCTTATTTTGACAGGGTGCGTTCCGTAACTGTTTGCTTGTATCAGGTAACTCTCAGGCTCACTAATGATAAAGTGATGAACAAACATGATTGCCTTTAATGAATAAAACCTATATTGGATATGTAAACTGAAAATAATAACTACATAAACACTGATTTTAAAGCTGCTATATGTAGCTTTTGAACATGCTGGCACTTAGAAACATTTTGAACAGAGACACAGTCCCTCCTCACTCAGAGCCATATATGGCTCAGCTCCACCTCGCTCACGCTGCAGCCTGGAATGCTCCGCCCCCACTACGTCCCGTATCAGCCGCTGCAAAGTTCTGTGATTACATGTTAATAAAACGTTCTAAAAAATAAAATAAAACCATGGAGCACTGGTCCAGCAAAACAAAAACACCCTGAAATCTGCAGAGCTTCACGCAGCCACGTTGGACATGATTTAATTCGCTCGTGACAAATCCACTTCCTCATTTCTGTCAGTGAAGGAAGAAGCGATCGCTTGACTTTTGGCAAAAAAAACAAAATAAAACTCCAGAGCAGGGATGAAGAAGGGAGATTTAATACATTTGTGTCACATACAAAACAGTTTTGCATCGCTTTGCAATTATTTCAAAATGAACCTGCGCGGCCACTGCAGGCTCGCTGCGGGTTGACAGGCGGGGGCGTGGGTTAGGGGGTGAGAAGTAAGAAGCTCTGTTTTTATTGGCTGAATGGCTGGTTATAGTCTGTTTTTATTGGCTGGTTAACCGCGGGCCGCTCTCTGGTTTTTATAAATGCTTTTATTACCACCGGGAGACGCCAGAGGAATATAGTTTTTTTTTCAGAGATTACATGTCTAACATCAGTCTGTCAAAAAATAGTGACAGAGAGAAGAAATATGTTTATAAAATAAGCTACATACTGAAGCTTTAAACACAACAGCCACTTTTGAGCTTCCTAATATTACATCAGAGCTGCTCCTTCAAGCAAGCATTTCTGCTTTTACCTTTAAAAAAATATATATCTGTGCCTAAAATTTCAGTTATGGGAAATTTTATAAAAAACACAAAAATATATTAAAGACCGTGTAAAGTGAATTTCAATATTTTCTTAAATAAACATTATAAATGTCATAATTGTAATGTTGTAAATGAGTAAAAAGTCTCAAAATTGTAGCTCAATTAATTTATGAGTTATAGATGAAACTGTGTATAAAGACATGTGTGTTTCAGGATTTTTTAGGCGTGTTTTAAACGGGACCGCGTTTCGTCACGCGGTCCTCATTAGTATAGCCCTACCCCCTGCTGCTCTAGTGATATAAATTGTTCTTCGCATGGGTGGAGCCGTTCACTCGTGAATCACAGATAGCATCAGATAGCAATAGCATAGATATTTTGTTCATTGTTAGCTAGCTAATCAATTATGCGTCGTTCCTGCATCTTCCCTGGATGTCGCAATGGTCAGGGCACCCACATTGAGACGCAGGAGGGAGTCAGAACAAACCCAGGCTGCTGCTGGAGCGGCCACCTGCAGCTCCGCGCGGCGCGCGTGTGTGTGTGTGAAGAGAGCGATCCGTGGCACCGGCCCGTGTCCAGAACCGCCACAGGCCGTGAAACGCTGTGACTCCGCTGACACAGATGAGATAACAGTTATCAACGTGATTTACTCTATTTTAATCACCAACACAGACCCCGCATGCGATGTGACCGGGTCGGACCGGGTGCAGCCGCTCATCTTCTAAAATAGCGCTTATTATTAAACACATAACAGCGGAGTTATGAATTATCTTTGTGTCCTCAACTTTAAAACAAAACCAGAGTTGTTAGTGCACTAAAAACAGCGTAACTCTTGGAAAAAGGAGTTGCTGGCAGCCAGAAACGGAGCAGGTGGATCTCTGCTTCTCGTCTGCCTGTCCAGACACTGCTCAGCTCTGAAGGGTGCAGGAAACCACGCCCACTGCTGACACGCCCCCACAGTTTCAGACTAAGGGAAAATAAGGTTTTTTTCATGATTTTTGACACTTAATTTTATAAGGAAAACAATGTTTTTAATCAGTCAGATTTATATGGGTGATTAATAACACATATTTATGCCATGTGACAAACTAAAAACACAAATTTAATTTCACTTTACACGGTCTTTAAACATCACAACTAAATTGCAAATCAGTTTTATAGTTTAAATGGGTCATTAATAAAATTTAGATTTATTAAAAATACGAGAAACGTTACATCACATCAAAACAGCGCCGATTTGTCAAAATGACAGCAATCAAAATGTCAAAAAGACTTCTCGTTGTACAACTAAACAACTGAGAACTGACGTGGCATGGGAGATAGTACTCTACACGGGGGGGGGGGGTTAGGATGCTTGAGAGATGTTCTCTATTCACACAAGATGTAGGTAAATGTACCGTAGATGTTTAAAAACCAGTTAAAATACACCAGAATGCAAGAAATCACATATACTTCATTCAAAATTTCTGGGGGAGGACCCCCCCCCCCCACACACACACACACACCACCATCACCAGTGTTATTTGCATTCTGGCATTGGTTTGGTTTACAAACTAGTTTGGTTCTTGTCATAAAATCTCCGTCAGCCACATTTGTATAGTATCAGGTGCTAGTTTTGCCACAAAACTATATTTTGTTATTTCACATTATACCAACAGATCTTTATTTAATATATGACCAAAGTTTATTTACCATAAACCATTTCACACCCACATATTAGCATCAATTACAGCCCATATTGTCCAGCCCTAAATCAGGGTATATTTGAAGAAAAGCAAGCATCAGTTTTAAAATGGAAACCAACCAAACCTCCTACCTGTAGAGCTCGTCGTGATCTGGGCACTTCCTCTTCCAGAAGTCCTTCACGGGGTCAGTAAGAGGATGTTCGCGGAACGCCGGCAGCTCCAGGTGTGGCTTTACGTGTTCCTGGCACATGGACACCTCACATTTGAGACACGTTTTGACCGCTAACCCAGACCTAGCTGCAGCTTCCTGCTTGTTGTCGCCATTTTGCAGAACAGATGAAGACTCATTCCCAGAAACACTTGGCGCTGAAGCCTCCGCGGCCACTGAAGGACAGTAGTCACACTGAATAGCAATGACCGTTTTGACTTGAGGTACAGTCTGAGAAGGTAAATTTAAAGCTGTGCCATCGGTGCCAGCTGCAGCTCGACGCCTGCGGCGGTAGTCGTCAGCGATGTTGGCAAGTTTGAAGTTTTTCTGGAAGGTGGTGCTACAGCGGATGCTGTCACGGCACTCTGGACAGCGGAGGCGACCTCGATCTGCCTGGCGCTTCAGGCGGTCCAGGCAGATCTTGCAGAAGTTGTGGCCACATGGAAGCAGGTGGGGGTCCCGGTACAGGTCCAGGCACACAGGACAGGTGAGCTCCTCCTGCAGGACGCTGCCCTGATCAGACAGGGCCGAGGCCATGACACTTTTCTGGCTGTGGTCTTAGAGAAATGAACTACATGGAGGATGGGTGGGAAGGAGATTGGGATGATAAGAGACAAAAATGCAAAGAGTGAGAAAATGCAGAGTCTCTTATTATTAAAGCTGCACTATGTAACTTTGTAATGCAGTCTAACTTTTCTAACAATATATTTTTAACATATTTCTTCACTCTGTCACTATCTACTGACAGACTGATGTTAGACAAAGTAATCTCTGAAAAAAACTATAGTCCCCTTGCTTCTCTATCAGCATTTATAAAAACACTAAAAACACAGAGTGACCCGCCGTTAACCAGCCAATAAAAACAGAGTTTGTAACCAGCCAATAAAAACAGAGCTTGAATTTGAATCAGCCAATAAAAACAGAGCTTGAATTTGAATCAGCCAATAAAAACAGAGCTTGAATTTGAATTTCAGCAGAGCAAGGGGGGCAGAGCCATATATGGCTCTGAGGGGGAGGGATCAGAATGCTTTGCCTGTTGAAAATATTTCTAAGTTCTGTGCTCTACAGAAAGTTACACATAGCACCTTTAACGCAAAACGTGTTAATAAAGAACAAGCTGATGCACAACAGTAAACTTGATTAGAGCAAATTATTATCTGGTTTCAAACCACTGCAATCTGAAAACGTTTAGTACCAATAAAACAATTACCGTATTTTCCGGCGTATAAGTCAGTTTTTTGTTGTTTTTTTACCAATTTGCATGTTCTGCGACTTATACGGCAAAGCAATGTATTTATGTCCCCCCCCCCCATATTTATAACCCAATTTTTGGCTGAGATCTGAGTTTATTCATTCAATCCGACATGAAAATGTTGAACACTACCATTTTCAGCCGCTAGATGGCGCTTGACTAATATGGCAACCCAGTGTCTTATTAATAAGTAGAAGTGGCTATTAATGAGACACTTGACTTGCCAAACCAAGCCACCAGAACTCCTGGAGCCAACATCAAATCAGCTGCATTTCCCTGAAACACTCAGGTGAAATGCAGCTGATTTGATCACCAAAGTGCATTTATTGAGGAATACAGTAGTTCAACTGAAACACACCTTTACTATAATGTTGAGCAAACAAATAATTGTTTTTAAGTGTTAAGTCTTGTTCAGTTCTTGTTAAAGGCCTTCCGTTGGCAGCCAATCGATTTTTGGCACAACACCGGCCCACATTTCCGGGTAGTCAGAGGTGATGCGTAATAGATGCCACGTATACAGCGAAGTGACGTATTTATGTTGTTGTTGTTTTTCCTCCACTTTATTGGACATGTTTGGACTGATGCAGCTTGTAGGGCGGTGTGACGTGTGTGGCGGCAAGTATGGTAATCTTTTTGTTGACTCGTTACTTTTTAAACCACAAAGATTATAAAACGTTGAACTACATGGTGCTGAAAAGACCTTCGCTATCTGATGTCAAATTAAACGTTCAGGACACCAAGATGTTCAACTTCCCTGCAGAAAATGGAGGTTTACTACGAAGCAAGTTCAACAAAGCTGGGCTTTCTTTCTGTAGCCTGGCTTGACAAAACCTGAAATTTGTTGTTCAGTTAGAATGAAGAATTCACATGGAGGGAGGGAAACGATGTTTAACGTGTTCTATGATGCTTTTATTGATTTATAAATTGATCAAATCAATTAAAAATAAAACATTGCTTCTCTGAGACTTCATTCCTGAAGAACAACAGGTTGATAAATATAAACACTCCTGACAGGATAAATGTGCGAACAGAGAGGAATGATGCTAAAAACTATCAGTTCTGTAAATTAAGGCACCTGCTGCTGATTAACTGCTGGAGACCAGCCCAGTCAAAATTGAAATAAAATACAAAAATGTGAGAAAATTTATTTCCCATTGCAGCTTCACCAGACTATGAACATCTGCAATGTGACCAGTGAGCTTTGTGGTTGCATAAAACCAGTTGGTAGAGATGTTGCATCCCAGCAAGAAGGTCGCTGGTTCAGATCCCAGTTCGGGGGCCTTTCTGGGTGGAGTTTGCATGTTCTCTCTGTGCATGTGTGGTTTTCTCAGAGTACTGCAGTTTCCTCCCACAGACCAAAAACGTGCATGTTAGACTGATTGGTAACTCTAAATTGTCTCTAGGGTGATGGACTGGAGACCTGTCCAGGTTGTCCTCCAGCCTCTCACACAGTCGGGGATATTTTTCTGACGTAACGTTACCCGAGTTACAAGCCGTCATTTCCGACATCATTGAGAAGGTAATAGCCGATAGCACTTGAGTGAGTCGTGTTAGCCCTGTTAGCCCTGTTAGCATGATTAGTCTTACGGCACAATGGACAAAAACTTTTAACTTAAAAAGGCTGTCCTTCATGCACAGGCGTGCAGAGGATCCCACACTGCAGCTAGGAACCTGGAACAAGCCTCCACAAGTGGGACAGCATCACAGGTGACTAATGCTAATAAATAACATTTAACACTTTTCATTTAATATAAGTTAAAGTGATATGCATATGTCTGTTACTGAATATATGTCACCAGCTCTTACAGCTGTTGCACACTTTTTATAGCTAATAAGCCTAAATAAGAGGAATATGTTCTGACAAAGGAACGTATATAAAGATCTGTATCGGCATCGGTTATCCGACAAATAAGTTTGAACATATCTGCATATTGGCCAAAAATCCAATATTGTGCATCCCTATTGTCCACCTTTGCTCACATACCTGTACTGACTCCCTTTCTACTCAACTGGCACCCACCTCCATATTTACGATTGAATCCACAGATTTGGACCATTCATTCAACCTTTATTTAGTCAGGTTAATCTCATTGAGCCTCGAGGACTCATTTACAAGAAAGACCTGTCTACAAACTAAAGAATGATGACAACAGCAACAGTAGAATTTCCTTGAACAATCAACAATAGACAATCATAAGAGAGAAATACAGATTGTATTTTAACAAGCTAAAACAAAGATATCGAAGTAGCAAAAAACAGACAGATTATAAGGCAGATGTAGAAAACCAAAAACAGGAACATGTCTGCATTGGTTTTTGCCAGGATTCAACAGATTCTTAAAATCATTTAGAGGTCAAGGTCGAGAGCTTCAGATCTTTCTCCTGTGATTGAAGTCAAACACCACATCAAACCCCACAGTCATGGAGTGAGAGCTTTCCCCCCTCCTGGGAGTAAATAGAAGACATGATGGAATAAAAAGGAATATCCCACTGTCTTGTGTTTGCTTTTGATTTTCTCTGTGCATGAACTCTTTTGCAGTCCGTGCAGACTTACACACCAGCTTTTATTGTCCCCTTTGGACTTTGTTTATCCCCTTTTATTTCCGAGCACCACGAGAGCACGGGGCTGCACATTCACACAGAGTCATAAAGTGTGTCAGTGGAGATGTAACCTCTATCTGAACTGAGAGCAGGAAAAACGCTGATGGATTACCTGAGTCTGACCTGGGGTGTTAGTTGTGATGAATCTGTCCAAAGACATCTGGGGCCCCACCGGAGTTATTGCCTGGCTGTTATCGGCAGTAAGCCGACACTGACGAGGTATGTTGTGACAAAAACATCAGCGAAGACGTGTTTCTTGTTTAACATTTGCACATCAGGATTCACGCTCAGAAGGGGAAAAAAGCTGGATAACAAATGAGCGAGGCCTCGGTGTAGAAAAAAAAAAGTCATGATAATCTGCTGCTAAAGAATCCACTTGGCTGAGATATTTTTGATTGCACAACACACGTATTGAACTTGTCTTCATGAAGTGGTTTTAATGAGGAACTTTGGAAATCCCGGGCGATGACGCATATGCGAGTGGACAGTTAGCTTTAAGATTAAACCATCTGTTTGCCAAGGATATTACAGTTCAAGGATTTTAAGTCCTCTTAAAAAAAACACCAATCCCGCTCCAAAAACCTTGAAACAGTTTTATTACAACCTTAACTTAATATTGTAAAAATAACACTTGAGACCAAATGTTGAAATATTTTTAACAAACTTTAAAGTCAGAAATATCGTCAACACTTGTAGAGTTATCTAAAATGTGACATAGAATAAGATACAAGCTTTCTTATTGTCTACATTATGTGATTTCTTTAAATGTAAGTGGTTTTCATTTTTGCATTGTATCCCTGCAACTTCTTTACAGTTAAATTGGAAGGACAGTGCTACAACGTGCACACTTTTTACTGTTCTAGATACGTAGAACAGTACACATTTATATATTAGAAATAAATCTCTGTTTAAGAGCCTTTGTCATCAAATGTAAACAGGATGAGTAGTAAAAGCAGATCTTTAAATATTTTCAAAAACTTTTTTTTTTTTTTTTACTAAAAATATAGCATCTGCTGTTCCTCAAAGTATGGCCTGGTCACATCTCTGTTATCTGTAGCTGCAGTCAAGAGTTGAACTTTCTCTGATGCTATGTGAGACATGTGTTTTATATTTGGCCACCAAACAGCAGGTCCTTTTTTATCAGCACAGCAGAACCAGCAGGGAGTTTGCTTCTGCACAACTTCATCAGAAATATGACAAGGAATTACTGAAAAGTGGGGTTTCATCCGACTATTAACATTTACATCCTTTCTGTGGCTAATAATGTGTTTGGAAACTATGAAAATCACCAAGAAACCCATATTAATATCACTTCACCACTTGCTTCTGAAGAGGACAGACGCTCCCCCTCCCACGCTGCTTTGCTTGGCTGCTCTGTTTGTCTGTGAAACTGCTTCTGAGCCTCTCTTGTATATCTTCCGAACAAAAAACTATGGACTTATTTGGCCAGTTGGTCCCTCTACACAATTTGATAACATTTCTTCAAAGAGAAGACAGGCTTTAAGTGAGCCGATTTGCCCTGTTGGCATGCACACAGCTGGATATCACATCAATTTGAAGACTTGATGAAGTATCTATCTCTGCTGTCATCTGTGAATCTAAAGGACATATATTTAATTGGATTTACGATAGCTGGTTCCTGCTTTTTGGATCCATCTGGTTGCTGGTTTTATCTACAATCAAGGAAGTCGTCTGCAGCAAATTGAGACCAGATCACGCTGCTTGCCTTTGTGATGGCTTGGTTCTTGCCTGTGTACCCAGACTCAGTTGCCTTGGGCAGAATGGATCAGATCTCAGTGATTTTTACTCCGGTACGTTCAAAAAATATAGAAACTGTCCAGATAACTTGAGTGAACTTTATTGGATAGTTTCTCAATAATTAGTTATTGTCAGCAAGGATTTTAGACATAGTTTTGGATGTTTTTCTGTCAAAGGGAAGCTCCTGTGCACGTGGCAAAATACAGCTCTAGTGTTCTGGTGACAACTTGAAGATATACCCAAAACACAGTTCAGGTATAGAAGCCTCAAAACGGGGTGGACAATTCTGTTCATTTCCAGCAAAATGTTTTGAACATGTTCAAAACTCTAGCATCAGGACTGCTTGCTTCTGAAACTCATGAGAAAATTGGAAAACTGAAAAGAAAGTTGTTGGACGTTCTGGAGACATTTGAGACTCCCTCATGAATTCCATTCACCAACAAGTTGCAGCTCAGAGAATGACTCATGCCTGGTACCCACTGCCCCGATTTCGGGCGGCTGAAGCGGCCGGTTTACATTCAAAGTCTATGAGGAGACGCGTGGAGTCACGGTGACCAGGGAAGAGGCGCGATTCGAGTGATCGAAGCGGCGCGGCGGCAGCCCAAGTTCCCTTCGCGGGCACGCGCGCGTCCAAAGCAACCTAGCCGTCGAGCCGCCGACGTCCCAAATGTTGATCTCTGGAGGCTCGACGCATCCGGCAAACAGTCGGGAGAGCCTCTGCTATCTGATTACACAACCACAACGGGACTTTTTTTGGACTTTTTAAACTTACCGGATCGACCCTCCATGAATTGGAACCAAACTCCGGTAAGAAACGTGGCATTTTTACAGTTGCTGCTGACAGGCTGCTGTTCTCTCCAGTGTAGATCACCCCAAACATAAAAAAAAAAACGTTTTAATCTCATCAAAGACCGTCCGAGGTGCAGTTAACACAACAACTGAACCCGGAAGACGAGCTAAACCCCTCCTCTCTGCTACCCCCTAGTGTACGTCATCAGACGGTCTTCAGTGGTTTGGTGGGACCCTGACAAGCGGCCAAAAGGGGACGGCAGACGCGTTTCGAGTTGTGCAGTGGGGACCAGGCATCATAGTGCTTTAAAAGTGCAGCACTGCAGTGTTCAAACAAAATAACTGAAGTTATTATAAAAAAAGTTGTCTCACATGAACTATAATCCCCTGTGACCGTTGGAGACGTCCAACACGCCACCAATATTTCACAAACTTTTCATTACAGAGCGATGAGAACGTGTTAGATTCATTTAACCAAAAAGTCCCTGTAAGATGCAAAAAAGAGAACGAAAAATGACCGATGTACGCATACTGAATGAAAAAATGATTGAGTTCAAACAGTATTTGATTTATTTCCTAACTCATTGAGATTAAAAATGTCATTTACAAGAGTGTCCTGACCAAAACTGGCGACAAAACACACAGTTACACAAAGCAAACTTTAACATAAATAAGAGAATTTCAATAAAATGTGTGCTTTGAGATTTTCACTAATGAAAAGTGCGTTATAAATTGAATTCATTATTATTATTATTATTATTATTAATAAAATAGACCATAAAGTAGGGCACTGAAAGAAAAAAAACTACATGAAACACATGATTTCTCTAACTCCTTTAAAATGCATGGCTAAATCATGAATTTATTACATTAGAAGATATGATTTCAGAGAGATATTTGCTGTTTTATCCAACTGATGTGAGCTGTGTGAGGTTAGCTTCCTTCAGAACAATAGTTGTTTGGTCCAGACTCAGTTGTTTGAGAACATCACAGTAATCTTTCATGAAGACTTTCTTCTGATAGTCGTCCAGTGCCAGCTGGATTGTGGTGAGCTCATTTCCTCCATGTGCTGCGTGGGAGGAGGAAGAGCAGAAAGGAAGAGGGGGTTGAGGAGGGGGCAGCAGTCTTGCAGGAGTTGAGTATGACATGCAATTAATCAGCCTGAGCAGTGGACTAGTATCAGTTCACTCCAGAAGCGGGAATAGAGGCCCGTCTGTGCTGAACAGCTGCAGTTGGAAAACCGGTCCTTTGCCTTTCTTAGACATGTGGACCGAGGGAGGAGTGAGACCGAATTAAGCAGCGAGAGTGAAAGAAGGAGGGAGAAAGTGTGTGAGGCTACTTACAGATGGGTTGGAGGAGGGGAGGAGAGAGGAAGAAGGAAAAAAAATGAAGGTTTTAACAGCCTGCCCACATCTGTTTATTTAGAAAAGAAACCATTGTGTCATTCAGTTATTCTAACAACCTACGCCTGGGCCAATGTTAGTCCCACAATGACGGCTTTTTAAATACACAGTTTACACTCCTATGAAGTGGCCTCATAACTACATCGGAGCCTCAGGAACGTGCCAAATGGGGAACTTGCTACGGTTTCAAATTCCCTCCCTCACTACTTGATGTCTCTATAGCAGACTGAAGCAAGAGGCTGGGCTGGGAAAGATCTGGTGAAGACCATTGTGTGTGTGTGTGTTTTTTTTTTTCCAGAGTCAGATTTCTTAAACTGGTCCCCAAGTTTTGAAAGCTGCCAAAACAAACTGTGGTTCAAGAGTCTTGTAGCTCAACAAAGAGGGTGAGACGGTCCTTGGTTGTATGTTCTGCAGTTTACTTGTCCTCTGCGAGCTGTTTACACAAAGTCTGCGTGACTTAATATTACTGACACGTGTTGAAGGTGTTCACGACATTTATTTCAGATAAGTTCAGTGTCAAATCTTGTACAGTTTCTTGCACAAAACGGTTAGAGGAAAGCCATCTGAAAGAGATAAAAGTATGTGGAGTATATGCTGGGAACGACTGCTACAACCACACTAAGACACAACACATCCATCCATCCATCCATCCATCCATCCATCCATCCATAATCTTTACCTGTTTCTTGTGTTTTGGGTCACAAGGAGCACTGGTGCCCATGTCCAGCAGTCACTGCGTGAGAAGCAGGGGACACCCATGACAGGTCAAAGTCCATCACAGAGACATACGAGACAAGCAACCATTCACTCTCTCACTCACACCTAGGGACAATTTAGAGTTACTATTCGGCCGAACATGCATGTTTTTGGTCTGTGGGAGGAAACCGGAGTACCCGGATGGAGAAAACCCACGCATGCATGGAGAGAACATGCAAACTCCACCCAAATCCGTGTATCAAAAACGGAATAACCAAAGCTTGTTTCGTTATTTCGTTTTTATTTTGAAACGGAATAACCAAAGAACGAATGATACACGGATTCACCCAGAACAGTCTCCATCCAGGATTCAATTTGGCGGCCTTCACGCTGAGAGATGGCAGCTCAACTGCAGCACTGTGCCAGATCTAACAAAATACCTGTAAAATCGATCGATATTTTTCCAGTTTTTGTTCTTTTTATGGTCAACAGGCTGTGGCAGCCAGCTTGAATTTGTTTAACTACAAAAGCTAATTAGTTATACTGTATAGGTATAGAAGGTGATTATTTCCTGAAAGATGCATTAAAAATCATTGTGACACATTTATCTTACAGCTTTGATTCCCAAATAATTAATAGCCAAATGTTAAAATCTGTGCAATCTTTTGTTGCTGTAATGTGTATTATTTGCACTCATCACACATCAACAATATTACTCGGTCTGCCTATTTCCACCTCTGTAATATTAACCGTCTCCGTCCTTCTCTCACACCCCGCTCCACAGCCATCCTGGTGCACAGTCTTGTGACTTCCCGTATCGATTACTGCAACTCCCTTCTCTACGGCCTCCCCAACAAATCTCTCCACAAGTTACAGATGGTCCAGAACTCAGCTGCCCGTGTCATCACTCAAACCTCCTACTATAACCACATCACTCCTGTCCTGCAGCAGCTCCACTGGCTCCCGGTTAAATCACGCATCATCTTCAAAATTCTACTCCTCACGTTCAAAGCTATCCACAACCTTGCCCCTCCTTATCTATCTGACCTCCTACAAATCTCCATCCCATCACGCTCTCTCAGATCCTCCTCTTCACTACATCTCCATGTACCCTCTGCCCGCCTCTCCACCATGGGGAGCAGGGCCTTCACCTGCTCTGCCCCTCACCTCTGGAACGCTCTACCGCCAGACCTTCGAAACACCACCTCCCTTTCTCTGTTCAAGACTGCTCTGAAAACACATCTCTTTAGACTAGCTTATCATTAACTTTACTAAATGTATTTTATATTATTTTGTATTTTATATTCTTTATTTATTTATATTTCAATTTGATTCAATTCTGTGATGTGTTTCTTGCTGCGAAGTGTCTTGGATGTCCTGAAAGGCACTTTTAAATAAAATGACGATTATTATTATTATTATTATTATTATCATGCTCGACAGCGCTCCTGCTGGAACGTTCTGCAATGTCCGTTCTCCTGCTGATGTATTTGGATGTGTGGTATTAACTGTCCCTTGTAACGTAGTCACTCTTACTGTGACCAGTCAGTAGGAACAGACAGAACTGGCTGTTTCTGATATCCTCAAGGTTTACTGGTATGATGGAGTTGATGTGATATGGTGACGTGTCTTCAAGCAGCGTCCTTGACTCAGATCCACTCCTTCCTGTCTGCAGTGGACCTTTTGATGACGGCTCAGACATGGAGGCTGAAGGCTGGGCTCGAGGTTATTCTATAAAACTATCTTGTCCGGTTCAGAAACCTAGAGCAGGTCAGCATTTCAGATGGATGAGAGCATTGGTAAGAGTGTAATCTTGTAATTGCATTTAATGTTCTGCAAATGTTGGACTGCTCTCCAAAGCTTTGTAAATAAATCTGATGAACTACACTTGATCTGTTTGGGAATCTCATTTTTTCCACGACACTTTGTGGATCAATGCATGTAAAATTGACTGAACTGTAACTGTTTTTTGTGTTTTCAAAGTTCAATCAGTTGTGGTAGCCATCTTGAATTGAGCTGACTCCAAAAGTCAATCAGTTGTAGATACATAACCAATATTTTCAACAATTTGAAGTATTTTGAATGAAAGAAGAAACGTTTCAACAAAAATAAATCATCCACAGGAAATGACATAACTTTGTTGGATTTTTGTTTACCTGGATTTAGTGCTGGACGATAATTCAATAACAATAAATATCGCGATATGCTTTTATTCAATAACGATGATATGAAGTTTAAGCATATTTTTGATATTTCGATAGGATTTTACAACGTTTCACTGACGTTTTTCTGTTTCTGTTCGGGTTGGAGCGGCTGCTTCAACAACCCGCCCGGACAGAAAAAGCTGTGACACAAAACGTGCGTGGTGACGTCGTTGTTACGCAGCGCTCACTCCAGCAGCAGGCGTTAGCGGTAGCAGGCTAAAAGCTAAGCTAGTCTCCAAAGCGCGTTAAGTTTTCGCTTCAAAACGAGTCAAACGAGTGCTCATGACCGTCAGAATGTGACTGAACAAAGTTTCACAAGCGAAGAGAAAGAGACGACATCACTGATGAGAGGAAAGACTAATTCGTCGGTGTGGACGTAGTTCGGTTTTGTTAAACTGCAGGTCTCATCTGCAGCGAGTCCTACTCGGTTTCTTTATTTTGCAAAACGTGACAAAGTCGTTCTAACTAGCGGTGGGAACATCTATTCTAACTTGTTTAATCTGAAGAGTTTCCACTCGATAGAATATGATGAGAGTCAGAAGATGAAGAACAATAAAGTTTGAGCCAACGTTTCCCTGAAACTACGACGTAAACAAACAGCCCCAGCAGCGCTGCATGTTTTTTAAATTCAAAATAAAACAAATTCATCAGAAGAAAAAAAAACACTGAATGAAAATGTGCAGAAAGACGAAAATAGTGTTTTAATATCTGCCCCTTGTTTAAAAAATACAAAATAACTACAAACAAACAACAACCTTCACTTCACCTGCACCACACCTTCCCAACAACTTTGATTTAATCATATTTTAAAACATATAAATAGTTTTAGAAATGTTTATGGTGATATCAAGTCAACACAATCCTGTTTCCTGATTTACAACTCAGCTCCTTCAAACTAGTCCTAAATGGAGGTTTTACAAACATTTACATTCCCTTCAGGGTTTAATAACTTTAAACAAATTTTAATTGAATATTTGGGGGGTAATTTTTTTTTCAGTTTTATACATGACTTGTAAAATACTATGTTCAACCAAATCATAAAATTTTAATAATTTAAACTGATGAAATATTTGTTGGGTGACCATAGCACTTCCTACTAATAATTCTTATAGCTCTTTAAAAACAAAACAAAAAAAAAACAGGGTTTGTAATAGTTTTACATGCTTTTCCCCAAACTTCAATACAACAGATTAAATATGGAACAATCATTACATTATTCAATATATTCAAAACTTTGTCATTCAAAAACTATTTTACTTTATACAGTAATGCAATTGATTTTGTTATTTTTATTCTTAAGTAATTTCCATGAGATTTCTATGTCAGCTTCTTATAAATAACAACACCCAAAAGTTTTATTTAATTAACTATGAATTTCAATGCTGTAAATTTTAAAGATGTTTAAAGTTAAAACTATTAATATTGACACAGTTGAGAATTTTATGGCAAGAAAGTTCATGCTCAATAATCCACGTACCAAATCCAATAATTTTCAGTCGGGTCATCTGGACAGTTTCTTTTTATAGAAATTGGATGGAGGATGGAGGGTGAAACGTTTCTATAAAAAAGAAAGTGTCCAGATGACCCGACTGAGAATTATTGGGTTGAGAAGTTTATGTTTATTTGATGGTGATTTCCATCTTTTTGGAGGCTAAATACAAATACAAGGAGAACATTAATTTATTTGTATAGTTTATAGTTTTTTTTTTTAGGGTTTTATATTGTTTATATCGATATTGAATTATATCGTTATCGACCGAAATTAAGAACCATATCGTGATAAAAATTTTGGCCATATCGTCCAGCCCTACCTGGATTATTGAGCATGAACATTGATATAACCAATAAATATTTTCTTAAAGTTTCATCGACATTTGACTAATGGTTCTTGAGAAATTTGGTAACAGACACACAAACAAAGACATTGTTGTCTGTTTTCAAAATTCAGCAGTGAATGACAGATAACTGCAGGCCTCCTGACACAGGTGTGAAGTGGAGAGCATCCTGTGCTCCAGCATCAACGTGTGGTATGGAGGCTGCACAGCTGCAGAAAGAAAATCTTTGCAGAGAGTGGTGAAGGCTGCACAGAAGTCTGTTGGAGTCAGCCTCCCCACCATCACAGACATCGACACCTCCAGATGAGAAGCATTAAATGTAGAACCAATAGACTGAGGAACAGCTTCTACCCTGAAGCTGTTAGACTCATGAATATCTAACCAGGATAATTACCATATTTTCCTGACTATAGGTCGCACCGGAATATAGGTTGTTTTGTCCAATTATTGCCAAAAATTTGGAAAAATCCATAAACGGGTCGCACCTAAATATAGGTTGCACTTACGTCACCGCCGACGTAACGCGTCATCCACCGCTGACGTGACGCATCACTGCTGAGACAACCCGGAAATATGGACCGAGTGTTTAGCTCTGTTGCAAATGTCTGCCACAGGAGCGCACAGCAAGGCTTTTAAGAAGATTAACACAGTAAAAACAATTATTTGTTTGCTAAAAATTATAGCTGACATTATAGCACAAGGGTTAGTGGTTTATTAGCTGAGTGGTTTATTAGCTATTTGCTAAAATATACACGGAAATAAAACGGAAGCTAACACAAGACAATTCCGTCTCTAAAAAAACGAATGAAAAATCGAATTTTATCTCAAATGTTTCATACAGGGCAACAGTTTGTAAATTAAACTCATATAATTACACTCTGTAAGCTAAAAACAATATCTGCCGTGTGGTTTATGAGCTATTTTTTATAATATACACGGAAATAAATCGAAGCTAACAGAGACGAGTCCATCTCTAAAAACACGAATAAAAAATCGAATTTTATCTCAAATGTTTCATACAGGGCAACAGTTTGTAAATTAAACTCATATAATTACACTCTGTAAGCTAAAAAAAAATCTGCCGAGTGGTTTATGAGCTATTTTTTAAATAATATACACGGAAATAAATCGAAGCTAACAGAGACGAGTCCATCTCTAAAAACACGAATAAAAAATCGAATTTTATCTCAAATGTTTCATACAGGGCAACAGTTTGTAAATTAAACTCATATAATTACACTCTGTAAGCTAAAAATAAATATCCGCCGAGTGGTTAATGAGCTATTTATCTAAATAGTAGGTATCTGTTTACGGTAGCTAACCGCTAACAATGAAGCTAAAAGAACAATTTTTTTATCTCAAACATCACATAAAACTATAGTCACTTGTAAATGTCCATACAGTGATTACATTCTGTAAGTTTGATAAAAATCTGTCCTGTGGTTCTTGACTTATCTTGATAACAAACACAGCAAACAGTAGCTACCTCCAAAGCAGGAGGCCGGGCAGCGACAGAGTCAGTCCGAGCAGAGGAGGCTTTTTTCGGACACATGAGCTGGAAACGTTTGGTGGACTCTCTGGAAGTGTCCCCTAGCGGACAAAAGTGGTACTGCACCATTTTTTGCCAAAATGAAAAACGGTCATATCTGAACCAAAAATTGGTCTAAAAATATGGAAACAAATCAATAAATAGGTCTCACTTCTCTATAGGTCGCAGGGCATGCAAATTATGCAAAAAGCCACGACCTATAGTCCCGAAAATACGGTACTGTGATTTTTTTTTTACATCAGGCTGCTGATATATTTCATGTTGCTGTGTTCATTCGTGCTCATCTGCTTACACAGACTCATGTTCCCGTGCTGCTGTTCAGCATATTGTTTTTATGCTTTCAGTGCTTAGAGTATTTTAGTTATCATTTTTTATATCTTAGATCTTATTACTTATTACTGTTTTTCTTTTACATTTTATTGTTGGAACTTGGATTTTGTTTCACCACATGTACCACAACTCTGAGTGATAAATCAATGGCCATTACTGTATATGTATGTTTATAACAAACTCAAGATGTTCTAAACATAGGATAATGACACCAAAACACAGTTAAAAGAAACAGAGCTTATACTTTTGTTCAACAAAAAATAACTTAAAACTTTTAACATCACATGTCTAGTCAAAGGGACAGGGACTTTGGATAATTTTTTCATCTCTTAAAATTCTTAAGCGGACATTAAAATAAACATTATTTGATGCAAACTTGTAGGTGACATACTGTATTTCCAACAGTTTTTGACTGCAGCTCACGGAGGTTTCATGCTTCTTTGTGTGCTCTGCTGCTCAGGTCTGCACAAAACAACAGGAGACACTGATATTTTTAATATTGTAGCAGAGAAAATTTCCTGAACACGACTTCAATAAAAAGTCCCTTCAAACCAAAATGTTCATGTACTTTTATCAAACGTCCCAAATAACAGTTTGAATATTTCACCAAAGCTCCCAGATGGGAATAAAACTTTTCTAACATTTTGGGAGTTTTTTTCTTTTTGCTCTTCAACGTCCCCAAAATTTGATTTTGCAGTGTAGCTAATGAGTCACAGACGTCAGAGTCTGTTTTCCATCTTGACTTTGAATAATAAATTGTGTCGTTGTGCAGGTTTTGTGCAACACACATCCCATGTCCATCACGTTGTACTTTTTGTGGTTAAAATGATCGTCTACTTTTGTCTTGTTGTGTTTTGATATTCCTACATTCTTTTTCGCCTCACTTTATGTTTGCACGATTAAGGTCATGTTTCTGTGTTGAAGGTTGGGGGCTTTACTGGTAGGTCCATATGTAATGGTGTTTGTCTGCAGAAATATGAAAGGCCTTTGGGCCTGGATAAACAGCCACTTATACAGCCCCATGGCTGAGCAGCATATGTTGCAACAGCTGCTTACAATATGTGATATGCTGTGTGTGGAGGCTGTATGGACGTTTGCACAGGCCTTTTAGGGTAGACAAGTTATCAAGCACATACAAAACATTTGAAAATGGGGATGCACAATATTATCGGCCTGGTATTGGCTGATATTAGTGTTAAAGTTAAATATCGGACATTGGCCATTCCATCAAAATAATTCACCGATATAATAGACGCTGTTTTTGTATGACAGTCCTGCAGCGCCAGTACAACGTGATGAGGTTATGCACGCCTACCTGATCTTATCACGACAGAGACAAAGAAGTCAAAATGTCGGCGGTATGGAATTTTTTTTCCGTTGAGGATATTGGGTTCCAAAGATTTTTGGACTACGGTGAATCTCCCTATATCGTCTCCAGTCGGAGATATTTTTCCGACGTAACCTTGCCCAAGTTATAATATAAGCTGTCATTTCCGACGTCATTGAGAAGCTAATAGCTGATAGTACTTGGGTGAGTTTTACCACAGACATTTGTACGTCAAGTGTTAGCCCTGTTAGCATGATTAGTCTTATGGCACAATGGATAGACAAAAACTTTGATCTTAAAAAGGCTGTCCTTCATGCACAAGAGTGCAGAGGATCCCACACTGCAACCCAGAACAAGCCTCCCTAAGTGAGACAGCATCGCAGGTGACTAATGCTACTAAATAACATTTAACACTTTTCATTTAATACAAGTTAAAGTGCTATGCATATGGCTATTACTGAATATATGTCACCAGCTCTTACAGCGGTTACACATTTTTTGTAGCAAATAAGCCTAAATAAGAGGGCTATGTTCTGACAAAGGAACATATATAAAATATCGGTGTCGGATATCGGCCAAATAAGTTTAAACATATTGGCATATCGGATATCGGCCAAAAATCCAATATCGTGCATCCCTATTTGAAATATATTTTTATTTAATCTATAGTTGAATTCTTCACCTTCTTCACTCATATACAGTAGATAGTTTCATGTTAGCCAAAAAAAGAACTAGCAAAGATCAGCTTTTTGTAAGAGTTCACTCCTCCCATCCTTGACTGGGACAAATTTGACGCAAAGCTTGGTTTTAGCTCAGTCATGAGATAAGTTTCTGAGGATGTTGATACTCATTTGTGGTTCTGAGAAAGCAAAACACCCAGAATGTGTAATTATTTCATACAAACAGCATGGGTCCACAAATCAGGCAACAAATTTGCCACTCAGACCAAAAAAGTACTGTATGAGAGCAGTCAGTTGCATGTTTTGTTTTGTTTTTTGAAGGTCTAGAGGACCAGACTTAGCTTTTTTATTTTTTTACCACCTGGATTATTGAGCATGCATCAGGGTATTAAGGAGAAAAGTTTCAGGAGTGATTTGTGACAAAAAGGTGTCAACAAAGGTCAAAGGAAAAGTTTACAAGACAGTGGTGAGACCAGCTATGTTGTATGGTCTGGAGACAGAGACATGGACAAAAAGACAGGAGACAGAACTGGAAGTGGCAGAAATGAAGATGCTGAGGTTCTCCTTAGGAGTGACAAGGATGGATAAGATCAGGAATGAGATCATCAGAGGTACAGCACATGTTGAACAACTGGGAGATAAAGTTAGGGAGGCCAGACTGAGATGGTTTGGACATGTCCAGAGGAGGGACAGTGGGTATATTGGTAGAAGGATGTTAGAAATGCAGCTGCCAGGAAAAAGACAAAGAGGGAGGCCAAAGAGGAGATATATGGATGCAGTTAGAGAGGACATGAAGGTAGTTGGAGTGAGGACAGAGGATGCAGAGGACAGAGTGAGGTGGAGGAGGATGACTCGCTGTGGCAACCCCTGAAGAGGGAAAAGACGAAAGAAGAAGAAGAGAGCAGTCAGTTTCTCCTTCAGTTACGTCTGATAAACTTGTGTTTGATCAATCAGTGGGCAGTCACTGCAAACAGCTGGTCTAAAATGTTTTTAGAACTTGGTAAATAGCATGAAATTAAGGAGCCTGAATTACAAATTCTCTTTTATTTAAATTCTTGAAAATTACCCGTCCCTTGATCATCTCCAGATGGTTCAACAGGCTGAAGCAAGATTCCTGACTGGAAACTAATCAAATAAAGACCCATAACTCCTGCTTCATCATTACTTGGTTGGTTACCTGGTACTTACAGAATTAAATGCAAAATCTTGGCAACTTTTAGGACTTTGCACAATCAAGCTCCTTCGTATAGTTTTTAATCTTATTCAACAGATTGTTCGTGTTTCCTGGGGATGATGAAAGTGAGATCAATCCTTTTGATGACAGAATCAATATCTCTTACATTACATTACAGTTGTATTGACAGTGTTGAGTCCTTTGAAAAAGTAATATGATTTTACTATTAAGGCTTCCACTTACGTCCTCACTCAATTCCTTACTTTTCTTCAGAGGAAGGTTAAACTTTGTCAAGCGCTTGATCGTTTCACTCATAATGTTCCAGTGAAAACACGACAACGTGAGGAAGAGAAGAATCAGTTTCCTGCATGAGAACGACTTGTTTCTTCAAATGCTGTTTCTGAAAAAGAGTGCAGTGGACTGTGACAAAAAGGGTCAGGTGGATTCCTGCCTATTTGACATGATGGATGACTTTAATCTCACTGATTAAAGGATTCCCCACCACCACCACCCTCAACCCCCCCGTCCATAACACTTCATTTCACATTTGGCTCGTTTAGCAGTTTTGAAGGCAGGACCTGCCTACATCATATAAAGAATAACAAGCGCACAATATTTAGTTGGAATCCAACTTCTGCTCGTTCTCGCATTAGAAGGATGACCTTCTTGTTTGTATATTAGTTTTCATTCATTCATTCAACCTTTATTTAGACAGATAAGTCACATTGTGCCTAGAAGGCTCATTTACAAGTAAGATCTGCTTAGACAGAACAAAAGTAATGAAACTGGACACATTAGGAATTGGAGGCGAAAAAATTCCTGTTAAAATCTTTCTTCTTGCCTGAGAAAAAAAATTATAATATTAGAGAACACCTTGCACAAACAAGCACGTGTCTTTTTGTTGTGTGCTGAGGCCAGTTACTGTTCAGTTTAGAGGCAACTCAAACCACGTTCATTAGAAATTTCAAATGTTTCCTGGCTTTTACACCTTTCTAGAAATGGCCAAAAAGAGGAAACGAGCTGCGTATTTACAGCTACCATTTGCTGCCAAGTATTAACGTTTTAATCACTCGTGCGTCACTCTGCAGTTCCAAGCCGAACAACTCAACACAAATTCCCGGAAGAGGATGGATAAAATGGGGGCAAATTAATAAGCAGACATCAGGAAGGAAATGAATTCTTAATCTTGTTTGGTTGTGTCCCAAATAACTTATCACTGGCCATTATCGTGTCTCTGAAATCCCAAAGAGGAAGCAATTTGAATGGATAATTCCTGCCAAATCATTTCCTGTGTTCGGATATTTCCTTTTCCCGACAGAACAGACAGAGGAGGCCCATTGGCGCTGACCTGCTCTGCTCTGCAGGGAATCAGTTCATTCAGTGAGTACTGAGTACATTAAATAATCTTCACAACACAACCCTCTGTGCATTTCATTAAGAAGAGCAAAGAGCTCACATCTGGAAGATGAGAATGCTTGGAAAATACAGCATCACAAATATCCAGTCGTTCCCTGGATAGATGGATTTATTGTTTGAGCTTGCAGCTAAATTACGAACTAAATTTTCAACTTTTTGCCTTTGTGACAAGTTATACTAGAAAAAGGCTGATGAACTAACTGACATGCTGCATGAATAACTAGGAGAACCAACATGGTGAACTGTGTTGTCACGCATAATTACAAACCACGTCCAGAAAAAGTTAGAAAACAAAAATGTGTTACCGAATAACGTGTCTAAACTTCCCATTTACCAGGAAAGTGCAAAGAAAATAATTTGTAATGCCTTTCTTCCAGTTGGAAAACATTTAGACATCTGGAATAGTCAAAAAGAAAAGACCCAAACACAAGACTTGGATTCTGAAGACAAATAAAGTTGTGCTGAATAATAAGAGGAGGTTTCAACAGAAAACAAAAACTAAACAGACTAAAACAAAGGAACTGCACTGAAAGTTATGCACCATAACTCATGTTCCCTGAAGGAAGGGAACGAGGTGCA
Source organism: Garcialebias charrua (assembly GCA_038048925.1). Classification (NCBI taxonomy): domain Eukaryota; kingdom Metazoa; phylum Chordata; class Actinopteri; order Cyprinodontiformes; family Rivulidae; genus Garcialebias; species Garcialebias charrua. Next base: position 39,250 of record JBBPBX010008656.1, read on the forward strand.
ACATACTTGCTATGGGAATTGCGCCCCCGCGCAATTACCTGAAGGAATACAATCACGCCTTTACGGCTAGGGCGTCAACGTCGCGCCAGAGGCCCCGCCCTCTGGGTATTTAAGCGACTGACGCCCATCCATCTTTCTCCAAAATTGCACTTCACCGAGCTTTCAGCATTGAAAAGGGCCAGATATGTTGCACCTCGTTCCCTTCCTTCAGGGAACATGAGTTATGGTGCATAACTTTCAGTTCCCTTATCAGTCAGTCTCTCGGTGCAACATACTTGCTATGGGAACGTAATTCATTCACGCCCTTGAAATGCTCAGCAAAATGCATGCTAGTGTGAACGTCTGCCCTTGACCAGCAGGCATCTCAAGGCTACTTTCTACTGTGTGTTAGAAAGAACAGCCTGAGTGACGTCACACGCAGTAACATCCAAACTGTAATGCTTTGCAAAAGTGTTTAATGAGCTCCAGTTCGCAGCAGCGCAGATGTCTGCAACTGGTACGCCCTTGAACAATGACCAGGAGGTGGCCAAGCCCCGAGTGGAGTGAGCGTGCACTCCAGAGGGCACCTGTTGACCTTTGCTACTGTACGCCCTTTTAATGGCCTCAGTCACCCAATGTGAAAGGCGTTGTTTTGATAGGGCCTTTCCGGTAGCAGGTGCTGCAAAGCACACGAACAGTTGATTTGTTTTTCTCCATTCGGCTGTTCTCTGCATGTAAGTGCGTAAAGCTCTCATGGGGCAGAGAGCCTTCAGCCTTTCCTGTTCCTGAGTGAGTACAGGAGCAGGTGGGAAGGAGGAGAGATCAAAGTCCAGACTCCTATGGTTCAAAGTCAAGACCTTGGGGGTGTATGCGGGATTAGGCCTTAAGGTGACCTTTGACCCGTCAGGGACGAATCTGGTACACATTGGATGTACAGACAATGCATGGAGGTCACCCACGCGTTTCGCCGAGCAAAGTGCCAAGATTAGAGCGGTTTTATAAGATAACAAGTCTATCTTAACCTCACTCAGTGGCTCGAATGGAGGATCACAGAGAGCCCCAAGACCAGACTAAGATCCCAACCAGGGGTCAGGATCCTGTTGGGTGGTTTTGTCCTAAGCACGCCCTTCATAAATCTTATTATGATTGGATGCGCGCCAGGAGTCCTGTGTCCCCAGCCTTCGTGACAGGCTGAAATACCTGATAGGAAAACTTTAATCGTTGAGAAAGAACGACCTTTTTCCAGTAAATCCTGAAGGAAAATCAGGAGCTGAGTCAGGTCGCATGAGTAAGAAATAATGTTTCTTTCTGAGCACCAGGCCTCAAAAAGATGCCACTTCTGTGCGTAGAGGGACTATGTTGATATAGCACGAGCATTCTGTATGGTTTTTACCACATTTTCCTGCAGGCCTGATGCCATCAGCTTGTTCTTTTCTGCCAACAAGCTGACATTTTTAATAGTTCTCGGCCTAGGCGGCGAGGCTACTTCTTCTGGTGGCAGAAGAGCAGTTGGTGCATCCAGTTCCCCTTCAGGGGCCCTGGAAGCCGTGACCTCTTGGAGGTCAACCAAGTTCGGGAGAAGGCTTTTTTTGTTGATGTACCACCCGGCTGCTCTCATCGAGAGTGATCGAGGGCAGATGCAACCTGTTGTCTTTTTCAGACAGAAAAGGAGCAGAAAGTCTGCTTTCTCTCTCCTTGTTTTGGGTCATGGGACTGAAAAGCTGCAAATTTTGTAAACGAGCAGATCTTCTGACCCCCACGTGTTTCCTAGATGGGTCCAGTTTACTGGTCCTTGGCCTTAACAGAGCGTTGGAACCAGACAAACCTGCCAGGGTCTGCGTTTCACCCGTTGGAGGGGAACTGTTTAAAAGCAGAGCTGGACCAGCACAGCCAGAGAGGTCACGTGCTACGGGATCACTGTTTGAACATTGCGTGTCACCTATTAATTACAAAGGGACAGCTGCAACGTGAGAACATGGAGATGGTTCTTTGTGTTTGGCAGACTTTAGATTGTTTGATGATAAGGAGCCTAGTTCCCTCTGAGTGACAGGGAGAGGAATCTGATTCAGCTCTGAGCTGTTTACGCACACACCAGCTTGAACACAATTGCTTTTGTGAACGTGTGAAGCTAGTGGTCGCCTACGGGCATCTGACATGGCCCCCCCATCGTTAGATTCTGTCGGCGCGTCTCTCTGAGGTGCGGACATGTCACGTGTTAGCTTGGTTAGTGTATGGTCAATGCAAGGCATTGTAGGAAGGTGCTATACAAATAAAGTTTATTATTATTATTATTGGCCGCTCCGTCGTTCACAATGGAGCGGGAGCTGGAGCACGTGGTCTCCCTCACCTGTCTCCATGAGGGGTGGAGGGCCTGCTCGCAGACGCCTCTGTGCCTGTTCTCTACAGACGGAGCAGAGGCGCCCCGCTGGGGTTTATTGATTATGCTAATACCCCGTGAGCCGTGAGGGGGGGGGGAACGGTCCCCTCCCTTTATGACGGCTGGCAGGCCAGAGGGACCTGAAGTTACTTGTGTTTGTTGCTTTTTTTTTGAGTCAATAAAACAGAGAGGAACTGTTTTTTGAGCTTTATTCGTGCTTAAGTGTAACGACATGTTTGAATTTATGTCACTCACAGCAGGAAAAACATGATTTATGCATGCAACAAAGTTACCAGCCATTTGTACCGTGCTACAAATAAAGTCTGGATATGAACGGATCATTCCCCGTACCGCTTGGGCGGGTGACCGTGTAAAGTCAAGACGTGAACCCGGTTCATCAGGCACATTTTTGTCTGTCGTCCCGGTTCGCCATGGAGGCCATGTATCTGACCGCCTGGCGGGGGACAAACCTGTTTTTGCTGCATGCGTGTTAGGTACGAGGTTGGCCCGGCGGTGGTCTCTGCCGATGCTCATCCTCGTATGCCGGCCGCTTCTGCGGTGGGGCATGCGTTGTCGAGCGGTGTCGAGGCTACGCAGGTCTGCCTCCAGCAGACTCCCTTGGGGGGCGAAGCTTCTCCTGGGAATGCCCACCCGGAGAGCTTCAGCCTGTTTGCGCCTTTGGTCCAGCTTGGTCTGAATTCGATCCAAAGCTTTTCCAAATAATCCCGTCGGCTCTATCGAGTGGTGGAGAAAAGGCACCTTTTGTCCCTCGGGGAGATCCGTTAAAGTCATCCACAGATGGCGTATCGCGATAACCACTTCCGCCAATGCCTCTGACCTGAGCAACAGCGGCTGTCCCCATCATGCGGAGCACGAAGTCTGTTGCCCTACGGACTTCATCCAGCAAGTCGGCTGCAGCCTGCTTGTCCGTTGTTACCTGGAGCTGTTGTAGTTTTTCAGCTAGGTAAGCCTGCATCAACGCAGACGCGTTCATGGCGCATGTCGCGAGTCTCTGAGCTCTATAGCATAGGGCTGTGCGATATGACGATATATATCGTGGGGACGATAGAAACGTGTCTATCGTGCTACTTTCCTTCTATCGTCTCTATCGTGATAAATAAGAATAAAAAAATAACGGTCGCAAAGAAGCTTCATATTGTGGTTTTGCGAGATGACGGCGCTGCTTTATGTTTGACGCACGCGCGGGTTAGCGACACATGCTTTACGTTGTTAAACTCGAGTTCAACAGAGACGCAGCCGGCATGAAGCCGGTGTCACCAGATATCTATGGGTGTCACAACATGGAGAAACAGCTGCGCAGGCAGCCCAAGAAGAAGAACTTTTACCAAAAAGAGGGGAAGCTCACCTTGTTAGCTTCCATTATTTAGCTCCGCTGAAACTCGGAGACAAAATGGGTCCAGAGGACACGAAGTTCAACCGAGTCCGAACTCGGGTCCAGTTAACCAATACAAAACAGACCAGAGACACAACAGAACCGGAATCAAACGCAACATGTTCTCTTTTCTGTTTCTTTGCCTTGTTTACTCCAGATTCCAGTCAGAGCGGATTTCTTCTTCGTGGGTTTTATTAGCAGCCGTTGTTTTACCGCCACCTGCAGGAAAAATTTGGACCAAAGTTTCTACTTTGGTCCAAATTTCCTTGTTCTTTTTGTTCACATTCTTATAATTGTAACTGTATCTGTAGTAAAATAAAATAAAATAAAAACTTTGGTCCAAATTTTTCCTGTACACACACACACATCGTGTTGTATATACTGTATACAACACGATGTGTGTGTGTGTACAGGAAAAATTTGGTCCAAAGTTTTTTTTATATCGTGATATATATCGTTATCGTGATATAAAAAAGTCCATATCGTGATATATGATTTTTTCCATATCGCCCAGCCCTACTATAGCATATCTCGAGAAGAGACACCGAGGCTCGACAAGCTTTGCTGGGAAGAGTTGGTTTTGTTCCGGATGACTTGGGAGCCAGGTGAGACGCCAGCGTGTACTCAATATGAGGCACGTTGGCTATTCCCACCTCATCCATCCCGTCCACGTCGAGGAACTGTGAGAGTGGTAAGAGCATGGAAGCTCGGGGCTGAGCCCAGGTGCGAGTTAGTTCTGTGAGGAAGTCCGAGAACACGGGCATCCTTTGCCTCGTGGCGGCCTGCTGTTTTGAATAAAAATAGTTTCCTGCCAGCCTTGTGACCTGTTGGCGAGGTAGAGGCTCTGGCCATGGGATGTGCAATGCGTCCTTTGCTCTGTGGCCCAGGTCGAACAGAGCAGGGATGGAAAAGTCAGTTTCTGGAAGCATAGGTACCAGGGTCTGGGAGAGGTCTTCTCCCTGTTCCTCCAAGTCGACGTCTGCGTCCTCCACAGAATATTCGCCTGAGGCTGAAATCGAGATCTCGTCCTCGTTCATCATGCCTCGAGTGTCGAATTCGACTGTTAAATCCACCATAGGGGCCAGCACATCGGGGTTGTCACCCCATTCGACTCGTGTACTTTCGTGTAGAGCCACGTTCTCGAGCTCCGGCGCGGGAGTGAGGGGCTCAGTGGTGTCCGCATCCGCTTGCACTGCTGGGGCCCCAATGGCCTTGGTGACAAGGTCAACCCGGTGCCGTAGCACCGCATCCAGCATCTGGCTGCAGTGTGGGCAAAAGTCGGGCACATCCAACGCTATTTTTGTGTGTAGCATTCCCAGGCAGACTGGACAGACCTCGTGGGTGTCCGTCGCCGCGAGGGAGAAACTGCATCTGCTAGGACAGGCGCGTGAGGTTGGGCTCGCCGTCCTGCTGGTTTTCCTTGGAAGTCTTGTCTTTCGCTTTCCTTTCTCTGGAGGCATGTCCGAGATAAGGCGAGCGAGTCCTTCCAGAATCCTTTTTCTTTTAATTTGTTTAGACGTCTCCTCTGTCGTGTCGCTTTTGCAGGCTAGCCCGCTACGAAATTAGCAGGGGTAGCAGTGTGATGCAGTTAGCGCCGTCAAGCGAAGCAGTCTTTGGAGAGAAGAGAAAAAAATACTTTGTGGTTAGAGAAAATGTGCCGGACTAGCTTTCGCTAGTCCAGCAGTACGCAGGAATAATTCTCTGTGCACTCTTTATAGGGAGCAAGCTCACCTCTGGTTGAGCGATGAAGCAGCAGAGAAGTCCTGCGAAGAGAGGTAGTTAAGGTTTAATCGAGATGAAGGGCAAATAAGAGAAAGATGGATGGGCGTCAGTCGCTTAAATACCCAGTGTGCGGGGCCTCTGGCGCGACGTTGATGCCCTAGCCGTAAAGGCGTGATTGTATTCCTTCAGGTAATCGCGCGGGGGCGCAATTCCCATAGCAAGTATGTTGCACCGAGAGACCGACTGATAAGGGAACTGCAATCGGTGCACCCCTAATCCGCATTCTTGTTCTTTCAGTCCCTAATGACAGACAAATGACAACACCTGGGAAGGACTTCAGCTTCAGCTCGGCATTCAACACCATCATCCCCCAACAGCTCATCCTTAAACTGGACAGTCTGGGGCTGAACACCTCAATGTGTAACTGGCTGCTAGACTTCCTGACCGGGAGACCACAGACAGTACGGGTCGGGAGTAACACATCTAGCACCATCACATTGAACACAGGGGCCCCACAAGGATGTGTGCTGAGCCCCCTTCTATTCACCCTGCTAACACACGACTGCACACCATCATACAGCTCCAACCACTTCATCAAGTTTGCGGACGACACAACAGTGGTAGGTCTCATCAGCAACAACGATGAGACGGACTACAGGAACGAGGTGAGCCGCCTGGCCTTGTGGTGCGGACACAACAATCTCACTCTCAACGTGGAGAAGACAAAGGAGATTGTTGTGGACTTCAGGAAGAGGGATGCCCAACATGCCCCTCTGACCATCAACAGCACCGCAGTGGAGAGAGTGGACAGCACCAAGTTCCTGGGAGTGCACGTCTCAGAGGACCTGTCCTGGAGCAGGAACACTGCATCACTGGCCAAGAAGGCTCACCAGCGTCTCTACTTTCTCCGCAAGCTGAAAAGGGCTGGAGCTTCAACCCCCATCATGTGCACCTTCTACAGGGGTGCCATAGAAAGTGTCCTGACCAGCTGCATCACTGTGTGGTTTGGTGCATGTACTGCATCCTGCCGCAAGAGCCTCCAGCGCATCGTGAGAGCAGCTGAGAAGATCGTCGGCACCTCCTTCCCCTCACTGCAGGACTTACACAGCAACCGCCTCACTCGGAAAGCCCTCTGCATGGCAGGTGATCCCACACACCCACTACACAGCTGCTTCAGACTGCTGCCATCAGGGAGGAGACTGAGAAGTCTCCAGGCTCGAACCAGCAGACTGAGAGACAGCTCTGTTCATCAGGCAGTCAGGATGCTAAACACTCTGCCTGCTCTGCCTCCCCTCCCATTTGAACTGCCTTAACACAAAAAACTTTCTCACACATTACCACACAACACAAAGATTTTAACACTGGACTCTGTGTCATCAAACGGGTTATTCACTAAACTCTCGGTCATGTGCTCATTCAGTTTGCACTACTTCTCATATTTGCACTAATGTTTGTATTACATCACTGCCTATAGTCATACTACTGTTTAGAAGTCAGAGTCAGAGTCAGAGAGTCTTTATTGTCATTTGCACCGCATGTGGTACATGAGATGAAAACGAGATTATGTACACGAGGTCCCAGTTACATCCAACAACAAATGAAAGAGAAAAACAGTAATAACATCGAGAACTAACTAAGAAAAACATCAACTAGTAATACACTAAGCCTAATATAGTGGGAATAAACAGCAGCACGAACATGAGTTTGTATGAGCAGATGGTCACAGATGAACACAGATGAACACAGCAACAAGAAAACATATCAGCATCAGCATGATGTGATATTTTGCAGTGTTTATTTTAATTTTATTTTTATTTATTCATGAGTCTAACAGCCTCAGGGTAGAAGCTGTTCCTCAGTCTAGTGGTTCTACACTTGATGCTCCTCAACCTCCGTCCTGAGGGGAGTGGGGCAAAGAGTGAGTGTGCTGGATGAGTGAGGTCTTTCATGATACAGGTGGCTCTTTTCCTGCATCTAGAGGTGTAAATGTCTGTGATGGTGGGGAGACTGACTCCAACAGACTTCTGTGCAGTTTCTGTTTACATTCACTGTTTACATTTATTAATACCATTTACATTTATTACTACTGTTTACATTTCATTCAACCTTTATTCATTCAACCTTTATTTATACAGGCTAGCCTCGTTGAGTCACGGGGACTCATTTACAAGAGGGACCTGTCTCACTCACACCAAACAACCATCCACTCTCACACTCACACCTAGGGTCAATTTAGAGTCACCAATCAGCCTAACAAGCATGTTTTTTGGTCTGTGGGAGGAAACCGGAGTACCCGGAGGAAACCCACGCATGCACGGGGAGAACATGCAAACTCCACCCAGAAAGGCCCCGGACCGGGATTTGAACCGGCAACCTTCTCGCTGAGAGGCAGCAGCTCTACCAGTTGTGCCACCGTGCTGCCCCATTTATTACTACTGTTTACATTTACACTACTTTTATATCTACACTACTGCTGATACATATACAGTATTCTCTGACTAGCCTTATTTAAGGATGCCCAATGTGCCTTATGTGCCTTACTGCATATGCCACTTTGCCTCTATACCAACATCAACTACCTCATACATATACTGTGTACATTAACTCATATGCTGCTTTGCCACTCTTTGCAAATGTCAATGCTAGAACCTTCAGTTTATTTTATAGATATACTTTTTATACTACTATGCAAAAACTCAGGACAGTATTACACTTTTATTATTTCATTTTATGCTTATGTTCATTAAATGTTTAGTGTTTTAGTGTTGGTGTAAATTTTCATACTTTTATACTACTATGCAAAAACTCAGGACAGTGTTACACTTTTACTATTTTATGCTTATGTTTATTAAATGTTTCAGTGTTTTAGTGTTTAAATGGTTACTGTTGCACCGAGGGACTGAGAGAAACGCAATTTCAATCCTGTGTATGTCCTGTACATATTGCAGTTCTGACAATAAAGTTGACTTTGACTTTGACTTTGAAGCTCTCAGCCTTGACTTCTCTAAATGGCTTTAAGAATCTGTTGGAATCCTGGCAAAACCCAATGCAGACATGTTCCTGTTTTTAGTTTACTACATTCGCCTTATAATCTATCTGTTTTGCTACTTTGATATCTTTGTTTTAACTTGTTAAAAAAATCTGTATGCCTCTATTATGATTGTCTATTGTTGATTGTCCAAGGAAAGTCCATTGTTTACTGTCATCATTCTTTGTTGAAACCAGGTCTCTCTTGTAAATGAGTCCTCGAGGCTCAATGGGATTAACCTGCCTAAATAAAGGTTGAATGAATACAAAACAATACAAAACAATACAATATTCAGATTTTTTTGTGCAAATGGAGTAGTGCAGTTAAAATACAGTGATAAAGTGACCACCGCAGAGTTATACAGTAACGGGATTATGAATGTTCAAGAGTCCGACAGCAGAGGGGAAGAAACTGTTCTTATGGCGGGAGGTTCTAGTCTGAATGGACCGAAGCCTCCTGCCCGAGGGGAGTGGTTCAAAGAGTTCATATGCGGGTGAGAAGGGTCAGCTGTAATCTGACCTGCTGGCCCCACAGTTCTGGAGACATACAGATATAATAATGTAATGTATCATATCATGTGATGTCATTAACAAACTCAAGTAAATCTCTAACGGAATGCTCTGATGTAGAACAATGTTATTTATTTTTATTTTTTGTGTGTGTGTATGTGTATGTATTTTAAAACGTACAAATGTAATACTGTATATAGTTTTTGCTCCAGCCTATTAAAAGGTTCCCACTTGTACAGTCTGCTCATGAAAGGCTGGTTGTCGTAGGAAGAACACTGGACAGCTCTGGTGTGTTTGCTGAACAGAGGACAGGCCTGTGCATGGGTCAGACAAACACAGGCATGCATTTATTTTCCACTACAACACAAACCTAACTAGGTTCATCCTTCAGGACCTGCTCTCAGTACTGTGGTCCGTAAGCTGCAGCTCATATGGCTGTAGTCAACCTCAGATGTTTTAACTTTGTACCAAAATGTGTTTCTATCTGTCAGGTTGAAGTTTCAGCTGTAAAGTTGCTATTTGACATTGCTTTTTTGTACATTTTCCTAAAAAGTTTAGCTTTCTTTTTTATACTGTTGTTTGTTTTGCTGTTAAGACATCACACTACTGTATTACAAGACAGGAAATGCAATTCACCCCTCAAGTTTATGAGATCATCCCACTGCAGTCAATGTGACAGACGATCAAATGTCTTTAAAAATGTTTAAGAAAATACAATGGTTTTCCCATAAATTCACTCATCATGCTGCAGTCCATCTGATTTATCCTTGGTAAAAACTGAGGGACCGAGAGAAACGCAATTTCAATCCTGTGTATGTCCTGTACATATTGCAGTTCTGACAATAAAGTTGACTTTGACTTTGACAACAGCAGGAGCTTGATTCCACGAAGAAGAAACACTGAGGAGCAGGAATGAATACAAAAGGGAGACACACACTAGAAGACACAGATCCTCACATGTGCACAAGATGCCGAGATACTTAAACTAGTTCCCCTGAGAAAAAAAACTCAGTTCCCCATCCAAACCAAGCCTACTTTGTTTTCTGAGTCGCAGGATGGTTTACCAGAACTTCCTCAAGGCCAACCGAAAGTCCTTCTCCATGGCTTCTCTAGATTCCTCCATGCCAGAGTTTTTGGATCTACAACAACATAAGCTCCATCCATCCATCCATCCATCCATCCATCCATCCATCCATCCATCAATCCATCCATCCATCCATCCATCCATCAGATTCTTTTCATTTGACTCTGTCATGGTGAGTTTACAGTAAAATGCTGGTGAAGATTCTCAGTCGTCCAGGACATGATAAAATCAGAACAAGCGCTCAATACAAAAACAAAAAGTCCAGTAAAGTCCAGTAATAAAATCCAGTTGTTTTTGTATTGAGCGCTTGTTCTGATTTTTACAGTAAAAAAGCAGGGGGAGGTGCCACACCACTTTAAGACAGATTTGTAATAGTAAACACAAAATAACATAGTTAGTGTCTGCAGTCACATTTGCATCATTACCTTATTGTTTTAAAAAGCTGCAGGATGTCTGAACAAAAATCAATTTATTACTCAGTTATTGGCATTTAAAGCTGCTGATACAACTGATCATTTGTTAATATTTGTTTCTTTAGGTTACATGTTAAACACCAAATTTATAGTGTTTTTAATGCCTTATGATTGAACCATAACAAAAAGCCATATTTTTATCTGAATATTTGATTTAACTGACCAAAGATAAGTAGTTAATCAAACAATAGAACTGAGCACAGTTTATTTAAAGTAATGTTAGTTTCAGTTCATGCATCAATTTATAATTTATTCAATTCAATACAACTTTATTGTTCATTACATTCCATGAAATGGAGATTTGTCTTCGACATCTTTCTCAGACATACAACAAAGAAGTTAAAAATGCTATACAATCTGTGAAAAGCTTTGCTAGAACATTCACAAATAAACAAACAAACAAATAAATAAATGAGAAATTTTCTGGACACATTTGAAACCTTTTCTAAACTGAAAACTTCTCGGTCTAGATGGCTTGAATTGTTTTCCGAGGAGAACACGATGAAACCAGTCGGTGGTTAGATCTCTCTTACGATCAGATGTTGCCAAATCAAACTTTTTTCATTTAAATTGAGCTCTAAAATCACTGTTACCATTGTTAGGTATCTATAGAGACTTTATCAGAGTCAGAGTACTTTTATTAACATTGCACAAGTTTTCACCAGTACAGCGTGAATATGTACGCACAGTCATCCGGAAGGGGGCGAGTGTGTGAAGCTGCTGCTATCAGACCACATGAGACATCATATCACATTATGTTCTTCAGCGCGGCCTCTCCCATCCGTATCGGGATGAAGGTCAAAGGTGTGAAAACAAGGAAAGAACCATGAGGGTCACAGCGTTGGTATTAAAAAAAGATGTATCACATTTTGTCTTTCAAGACACCATATGAGACAGAAAAAACTATACCAGAAGCACATTTAAGACAATCACATGTTGCATTTTGAGACTGAGGCAGTGAGATTTCTGTCCATGAGACATTCCAGATAGCAAACAGTTCTGAGGGGAAACCAGCCGGCCTCCGATAACGCTCATAGAAAAGTTCTCCGGGGGTAGGTAGCAATAGGTGCAGCTGTTTGTCTCAGAAAACACGTCTCAGGAGAAATTTGACATCCAGCCTTTTTCCAAGGCTGTTTAGGGTAAAGTCAGATAAGGATTACAAATATTTTTCACTTCAGGCAGACAGTATAATTCCTTCAGCCTTGAGTCCTGCTGGGCAACTCTGATATGGTCCAATTCGGGACTTTTTCCTCTGATCCAAGCTGTGGCCCTTAGATGTTGACCACCAGCGTCCAGAGTCCCAATCCGAGCGGATGATCTGCGATCCTCAGAGATCGTGTTCACCTTCCGGATTAGCTCGTAAACAGCTGATTTCCGAGGTCACGGCGCAGATCAGATCGGGTGCTCCAGCATTAGGTCCTGCTGAAACTCTCCCTCATTTGCCGATAGGCCAGTGCTCCACAAAACGCCAAAAAAAGCAAAGCGCTGCCATCGTAATCCAATTTAATCCAGATTCTTCACATTCCCTCAGAGCACACAGAGAGCGAGACGTCACCATTCCATCGAATCCATGGCGTATCCTCTCGTTTCGTCTGCGGGGATGGGCCGGCTCCCCCGTGCCTTACCTTTTGTTGAAATCTTTCAGTAGAGTTGAATTCCCATACCACCCAATTCATCTTAATCTTCGTTCGAGGTGCTTCATGAGAAGCTGCAGAGAAGACAAAAAGCAGCAGCAGCGGGGGGGGAGGACGGGGGAGGAAAGGAGAAAGGTGACTGCCTCCTTCAGAAGCCAGAACAGAAAATAATCATCTAAATTAATATCTATTTTATAAACACCTATTTATAAAATAGGGTGTTTATACACACACATGGTGACAAATCGCTATGGAAAACTATATGTCCGCCCCCAATGTAAATAAATAAACAAATAAAAATCAAAGCTCCAATCTCTAAATTTATTCCACTTCATGTAACACATATGATTCAAATGCCAAATATAAGAAAATCGCTGCCTTAAAAATCCAACTTTCTCAAACATGAAACAAAATGTGTTTTAAATGTGTTTTTAAGACAAACCTGATCACCAGTGAATGTTTAGAAAGATGGTAAACCAAGATTTTCTGATGAAACATTAAAGGAAATGCTTTTTTAAAGAAGGTGTACAAATTCACTGCACCATGTTAAAGTTAAAAAACAAAATAATAATCTGGTAAATATTAACAAATATGTAATTAAGTCACCACAGATGCTGCAAAAAGAATCTACAAGAAAATGAGTGTAAACATTTAAACTGTTCAGTATGTAATTTCTGGAACACGCTGGAACTTGGGAAAATTTTGAACAGAGACACGTTTCTGGTCCCTCCCCCTCAGAGCCATATATGGCTCTGAGACGTCCCTTGCTCTGCTGAAATTCAAATTCAAGCTCTGTTTTTATTGGCTGATTCAAATTCAAGCTCTGTTTTTATTGGCTGATTCAAATTCAAGCTCTGTTTTTATTGGCTGGTTAACGGCGTGTCACTGTGGCTTTTTAGAAATGCTTTTAGAGAAGCAAGGGGACAATAGTTTTTTTCAGAGATTACTTGTCTAAAATCAGTTTGTCAGGAGGTAGTGACAGAGTGAAGAAATATGTTAAAAATATATTGTTAGAAAAGTTACATACAGCTCCTTTAAGTACATCAGTTTCTCCAAAGCCTCTGAATGGAGCCAGCACTTGGTTGTTGATGAAACATCTTTGCAGGTTCAGGCTGGACCTGCATGGTCCAACAGAAGGTCCTTCACTGGTTCTTGTACCATTCATACAAACCCCCCCTCAGCTCAGATTCATTCATACGCTCCACTCTTATATAATAAAAACCATGTTTAAGATAGGTTTTGCTTCCTGCAGCATATGCATTGCCTAATTTCAGAACAAACTTTGATTTCATGTAATTGTTCATTAAACCATTTTAAAATGGGAATTTCCCTTTCTGCGCATTTCATCTGAATCACGGGTTCCAACTATTAAAGAGATTCCATTTAAGCAAAATCACAATTCTAAAACAATTCTAAAAAAAAAATACAAGTATGCTAATATACAAACACAGCTCATCACGTTTTCACACTGATTGAACTCAGCATTTAACCCTGGTCCATTTTAAAGAACGTGACTTTCTGGCAGCAGCTTCATGTCTACTGTTCCTCTGTTTACAGCTTAGATTTAGCTGACATTACATTATTCACCACAAACTATCAGACTCTCCAGCACTTCTCCTGAAATTGTTCCTGTTTGATCTGGTTTTTATTCTCTAGGTTCTGCACGACCCTCTGATCGTTGACGAAATGTACTGTAAATGTTTAAGGAACAGAAATGTGGAACAACATGTTTCACATTCCAGTGGGTTCCCCTTTCTACTGGTTTACATTAGACCACAGTCTCGTCTACAGCTTAATGGTTTTTAAAGAGGACAATCTCAGATTTTAAGTGTGCTGTTCCCTTTCAGTCATGTCTCTCGGTGCAACATATGCTATGGGAATTGCGCCCCCGCGCGATTACCTGAAGGAATACATTCACGCCTTTACGGCAGGGGCGTCAGCGTCGCGCCAGAGGCCCCGCCCTCTGGGTACTTAAGCCGCTGACGCCCATCCATCGAGCTCTTATTGCCCTTCACTTCGCTTAAACCTGAACTCTCTCTCTCTCTTCGCGGGACTTCTCTGCTGCTTCATCACTCCCACGAGGCCTGTCCTGTCTGCTTGGGGATGCTGCACGCGAACATGGCGCTGGACACACCCAAGTCTTGCCCACACTGCAGCCAGATGCTAGAGGCGGTGAGGAGGCACCGGGCGGACTTCGTCGCCAAGGCCATGGGGGCTGCTGCGGCGCCAGCAGACCCGGACACTACTGAGCCTCTGACTCCCACGCCGGAGCTCGAGAGCATGGCTTTAGATGACAGCACCCGAGTCAAATGGGGCAACAGCCCAGATGTGCTGGCCCCCATGGTGGACTTAACAGTTGAATTTGACACTCGAGGCATGATGAACCAGGACGAGATCTTGATTTCAGCCTCAGGTGAATTTTCTGCGGACGACTCCGACGTCGGATACGGGGATCAGGGAGAAGACCTCTCCCGCACCCCGGTACCTGTGCTCCCGGAGACGGACTTTTCCATCCCTGCTCTGTTCGACTTGTGTCACAGAGCAGCGGACGCACTGCAGATCCCATGGCCGGAGCCTCCACCTCGTCAACAAGTCACGAGGTTGGCAGGAAATTATTTTTACTCAAAGCAGCAGGCCGCCACGAGGCAAAGGATGCCCGTCTTTCCGGACTTCCTCACAGAACTGACTCGCACCTGGTCTCAGCCCAGAGCTCCCATGCTGCTGCCGCTCTCGCAGTTTCTCGACGTGGACGGGATGGATGAAGTGGGAATAGCCAACGTGCCTCAAATTGAGGACACGCTGGCGTCTCATCTGGCTCCCAAGTCATCCGGGACAAAACCAACTCTCCCCAGCAAGGCCTGTCGAGCTTCGGCTTCTCTGCTCGAGAAATGCTACAGGGCTCAGGGTCTCGCGGCGCGTGCAATGAACGCGTCCGCAATGATACAAGCCTACCTGGCTGAAAAACAGTGGTGGGCACCGCTAATTAAAAAATTAGTTCCACAATTTCTAAAACGCTTATTAATTTTTTTAGGTCCACAATTTCAAAAGCACAAATGTCTTATGAAAATTAGGGGAAGCTAATCTAATCCGCTATTTATATATTTCTATATTATATATATATATATATATATATATATATATATATATATATATATATATATATATATATATATATATATATATATATATATTTATATATAGCCGGCAGCGTTATCAATATTTGCACTACACTGCCAACTGAAAAGTAACAAAAATGATCCTAAAAGGATGAAATTACAAAAATCAAAGGATTTATTTAATACTTTACGTACATATATTCTATTCGGCCACGAAATTAACAAAAAATAGAATGATCTTTTAATCCCTAAAACCACGTTTAAATCTCAAATACACGGGTGTGTCGCCACCGCATTTATACATAGTAACCCAAATACATGAAACTAACGACTCGCCGTCGAATGGTCGACACAAAACGCACAATAAAATCATCCGGCCACGTTAATTTGGCTTGAAACAGCGGGGTTCTCTACGGATTTATCCATTAGTAACCCAGCACTACCGGCAGACACAGCGTTAGCGTCTATAGGTAGTCAACAGATTTAATGAAAAGTAACTAAAATACATAAAAATAACGACTCGCCGTCGAATGGTCGACACAAAACGCACAATAAAATCATCCGGCCACGTTAATTTGGCTTGAAACAGCGGGGTTCTCTACGGATTTATCCATTAGTAACCCAGCACTACCGGCAGACACAGCGTTAGCGTCTATAGGTAGTCAACAGATTTAATGAAAAGTAACTAATATACAGGTGACCCCCCTAGTTACGACTCCATCGACCTACGAACAACGGGACCTACGAACGTATCATATTTAATAAAAATATGAAATTACTGTATTAAAAAAAAATTTTTTTTTTTTGTGTTTAAATGTTCTTAATTTCATGTGTACATCACTTTGTTGCAGCTGTGGTTGTTTTAAAGGCTTTATAAATAATAATTATGATAAAAATGATCATTTCTGATCATTTTTTAGCAATCTTGGGCAGCAGGAAGTAGGTCTTCAGTTTACACGGTCACAAATTAATGTAGAACACCGGACGCCATTTAGGTTCAGTCACGGGGGCCTTTGAAGGTCTCCAGTTTAGACGGTCACAAATTAATGTAGAACACCGGACGCCATTTTATGTTCAGTCACGGGGGCCTTTGAAGGTCTCCAGTTTAGACGGTCACAAATTAATGTAGAACACCGGACGCCATTTTAGGTTAGCTGCCGGCGCCGAGAGCCGGCCGAAGACTGGTGACCAGGATGGCTTCATATGGATTAATTACGAGCTGGAAACGTCTCTGTGAACTTTGTGGATGTCTCAGGCAGCAGCGGATTTATCGCTGATCGTGCCAGGCCGCCGCGCGAAGACCTCCGGCCGGCCTGCTACACCTCCGGCCTGGCTAGCTCCAGAAGCTAACACGGGAGCTAACACGGGAGCCGGCCTTTTGAACACTTGTGACCAGGATCGCATCATATGGATTAATTACTAGCTGGAATCGCTCTGTGAGCTCTGTGGACGTCTCAGGCTGGAGCAGGAGCTGCAGATTGATCGCGCCGCCGCTCCAACACCAGCTCATGGCTTGGCTAGCAGAAGCTAGCCAGCTAGCTAACACAGGTCTCGAGCAGCTGCGGTGGTTCACTCGCCGGCCGCCGCGCTGCTCGGCCCGACAACAATCAACGCATGGCAACCTAAGATGTCGGCTTTGACCATCTCAAAGTAAGAAAATATATTTTTATTTATTCTGTAAATGTGAATAGCAATGTTTAACATTACAGTACACTACTGTACATGCTTAAATGTGTGCGCGCGCTCCGTTAGCATGATAATTTTTTTTAAAATAATAATTTTCACCCCCTAGCTACGGCAGAATCGAGCTGCGAACCGTTCATAGGTCCCTAAATCGTTCGTACCTCGGGGGTCACCTGTACATAAAAATAACCACTCACCGTCAAATGGTCGACACAAAACCCTCAATAAACTCCTCCGGCCACGTTAATTTGGCTTGAAACAGCGGGGTTGTCTGCGGATTTATCCAAGTACCCAGCACAACCAGCTAGCCACAGAACTAGCCCTCGAGTTCACGACTGACCCGGAAGATGTCAAGATGGAATAGTCCATTTTTAGTAGGGGGATAAAGAAATCGACCGTTTTTTTATTGCGTATTTAATGATCGTTTTCATCGTAACTATAATTATTTTTATGTTAAATGTACATTAACAAGCAGGATCAATGTTAGTGATGTAGGTGACTGCACGGGGCGAGGCGGGGCCGGGGCCACTGCTGAAATGGGACCCCCAGGCATTTACCTACATGGTAGAGCCGAGTCTGTTCTCAGCTCTGCCCCCCTCCCCCTCACACCCTTTCCTCCTCTCTGCTGTTTACGGTGGGGAAAAAGGTAAAACAAGCAGCATAAGAGCTTGTAAATAAGTTTATTGGTTTTTACTGATAGATAATTAGTTATTAGCGGTACTGCATTTTAAATAAAAATAGCACAAATCCGCTTATGAATTATAAAAGTTAGTCAATTCACAAAAACGCTGACAAAAAGTTTAGGTCCACTGTAAGCGGATTAGCGCTTTAGCGCTACCTAGCGTTCATACGCCCACCACTGCTGAAAAACTACAGGAGCTCCAGGTAAAGACAGACAAGCAAGCTGCCGCGGAGCTGCTGGATGAAGCCCGCAGGGCAACAGACATTGTGCTCCGTATGATGGGGACAACAGCTGTTGCCCAGGGCAGAGGAATGGCTGAGGTGGTCATCGCAATACGCCATCTGTGGATGACCTTAACTGACCTCC
>JBBPBX010008657.1:0-34382 GCA_038048925.1 Garcialebias charrua
TGCATCTAAATGCGTGTATGGTGGTATGTGTATGTGGGGTGTGTGGGGGTCTGTGTGTGAGAGTCTTTTTTTTTTTTTTTTTACCAAATCTAGACTTTTTTTCCCCAAATGTTTTATTGAATTTTAACAATTTTTGTTTGTTTCTGCTCACATTCATACTGTATTTATTTGGCATGGTACTTTTTTATTATCTTTCATATGTTTATTGAAAACAACAGATTTAACCTTCTGCTCAGGTTCTGCTTTATTTTTAGGTCTGGACAAAGCAAGCAGAGAAAACATGAAATTGAAATGCATGTGCGTTGGTATGAATATCTGTTGATCTGTAACTTCTATAAGTTTTATAAGCAGGGACAGATGTGGGACGTTAAATCCCAAGGGGCTTTGTCCTCACTGATGAAGAGGAAAACTTAAGCAGCCAAACTTAAATGGAGACTATAGACAGAGACGCTTTGATCTGCAGGAACATAATACAGTACCTAATAAGAAGAATGAGAGGACAAAACCAGCAAAGCAAGGCACAAACCAAGCAGGAGCATCATTTATGGCAGTAGATTTCAAACTGTGGGTTGCGCCACATTCGAGGTGCCAGGGCTGTGCCAGGTGGTGACATAATGATGGAGTTTACCCAAAGCAAACGGACCGAGGACAAAAGACTCAAAACCTTTTAGAATATAAAGTGATTTAAAGTGAAGTGGTTAAATGTACTTTATACAGTGGGAACATCTGGGCAACCCTGGAAAGGAATGAGAGTGTTCCCAACCCTGGTCCTTGAGGAACACCACCCTGCATGTTTTAGTTGTTCCTCTGCTCCAACACACCTGATTTGACAGAAAGAGTGATTAACAGGCTTCAGCTGAACTTAAGGAAGTAATTAAACCACTGAATCAGGTGTGTTGGAGCAGAGGAACAACTAAAACATGCAGGATGGTGTACCTAAAGGAGCATGGTTGGACCTCTGAATTTAGATAATGCAGGTTGTATATTTCTTACAGGACATTGGTAGATGGGCAGTATATAAGGGAAGGCTGGGGAATCCAGATTAGAGAAGTTTCCACTGGAAGGAGCACAGGCAGAGGGTGGAGGCAAGCAGTTGGAAGGAGTAGGAACAACTGGAGAGCCACAAGGAAATTGGTAACTCACAGGTAGCCACAGAGGTTGAGGATTTGAGGACAGCCATGGAGGTCCAGGACAGGAGGCTCAGGAACCAGGTACTGTACTGTGCAGAGGCAAAAAGAACACAAAGGTAAGATTAACTTTATCAGGAGGATTGAAGGTATTGTGACATGATGTTGGAAATTTGCATATTTGTCAGAACATATATATCTTATATCATTCAGCTCTGTTCGTTTTTGCAAAATAAATTATAAATATATTAAAATTTCATTCCAAGTTATGGTAGTTTTTTTCTCTTGGACACGCCCCTAAAATTCTGCGCATTTCCGCAAAACGTCATTGTGACGTACCTGTGGGCACTGGGCATAAGGTGGAGCCTTGCCCGTTTGTCTGGTGTTTTAACTGCTTGCCATACAGATACTTTTTCTGAAAGATCGCCTCTTTTTTTGGTGTAACTTGAAAAATGCCGTCACGTTGTAGCGCATTTGGGTGTTCTAATATCAGCAGTGAACAAGTGAGCATTCACAAATTCCCAAAAGACGAGAAACTTCACCTATCATGTACAAGTACAGAGAAGAGGGACCTATGGTGTCCTACTAAAGAATCTATGGCCCTGTTTACACGGCGCATATTTTGAGTGGAACCGCTCCTTTCTCTCTGCGTCTTTGCTTATCGTTGACATGAGTCCACAAAGAGGGGGGCTTTGACTCCGATGGTTTTTGAACCCAGCCTCCAGAGTGGATCTTTTTCGCTGACCCCCCGTTGATAATGTAAATATCTCCCGCGGAGCTTTTGTTTGAACACATGCACGCAGCACGCACGTGCAGACAGCCGGCATTTTAATAATAATAATAATAATAATAATGTCTTTGTCTGTCATCTGTGTATGTTTCCCATACACAGACGAAATTCGTCTCTGCATTTAACCCAACCACCACCAGGTGGTGCAGTGAGCAGCCAGAAAGCGCCCGGGGAGCTGGAGAATTAGGTGTGCACTCATAGACACCCCAAGGTGTGTAGTGGCCGGGGCGCGAACCCGCGTCCTTCGGGTCCCAAGTCAAAAGCCCTGCCACTACACCATCTTTAACAATGGCGGTGGACTGGACAGTGGACACACGCACCACTTTCTGAACTATAGCTGATGGAATATATTTTGATTCTCATATTTAATTATTCTACACCTTACCTGCATCTGTGTTGGAAGAGAGCCAGCTGCCTGGATCCAGTTGTCGCTGTTAACGAGGCAGTCGGACATTTCACGTGTCACGCTGCACTATAACATACTAAATGTGCTATATATTAACAGTTTAACAATAATAAACAGTATTTATGTTAGCGTGGGAGATATTTAAATTTATCTGAGCTAAATGAAGCTATCTGGACTCGTTACGTCATGCCTAACATGCTGCTGAAAATGAAGACACCAGGTTGATTTTTAATTTATTTATTTATTCAACACCACAAACTGTATGTCACAAACACTGAGAATTAAATTGAACACTTTTAAAAACACGTTAACCGAACTTTAATGAACTGGACTCTGTTGTTTTCATCCTGGTGGAAACTGGACCCAGATCCGAACCGGTTCGCTTCGTGGAACGACAGCTTCGACCTCGCAGGAAAAAAATAAAAATAAAACCTCAGTTGGTTGTTCTGTGATCGAACTAAACACAAGGAAACATTATTAAGAACATTGTTTACCTTGTAGCGCTGCTGGAAATCAGCTGATTCTCACGGACTAAAGTCAGACATGTTGACGCGGTTCCGGTCCAGTCAGCAACTGGTGTGCAGCTTGTTAGATGAAGCGGTCCCACTTGGTGTCAAATCTGTTGACTCTTATCCAAATTCCAGCTTTAACTTGTTGTTAACTTGTTGACAACAACTTGTAGTTAGCTGATTTTAGCCAGAGAGGAAAACAGACGAGGCAGGCTGCCTCGGCTGCTCTGTTTACCTCAGGCAGCACGCATGCGCAGTAGTGAAGGTTCCAAAAATCACAGCGCCATCTAATGGCCCAGCATGGTAACTACAGTGAAATCATGAGGACGGGGGGTGGGGGGGGAGAGAGTCGTATCCAAAGAATTTGCCCGTGTCAACGCTAAACTTTTCACCTAATTAACATACCCAAAACATCCGTTTCCCCCACACAGTGTCCGTGTAAACAGGGCCTATGTCTGCAGCGACCATCTTACTGCCGATCAGGCAACATCTGTAATTTTTTTTTTATTCATGGAGGGTTTATTAATGAGAGTTTTGGATGATTCACTGTCTTAAAATTATAAATCTCAAACGCGACCGGGCCTTGCTGTTTGCTTAGCGTTAGCACAACAAGAAAGACCCACATCACGAAGCTAACCCTACTTAGCAACTGTTTATGAAATAAACCGTGTCTAAATCACTTTTCCATTGATCGCTCTAATCATTTTATTTTATGCTCTATCAATGGAAAACTTTTTAATACACGATGCAGCTTTGAAAAAACGTGCGGGAGGTTCATGTGGGTTCATCATTCTTAGCATCGAATAAACAAATTATTGTTAGTACTTGAATGTATTAAAGCAATCGAAGGGTTATTATTCATCCAATACAGTTATTGGACACTCGATCAATGGAAAAGTGATTTAGACACGGTTTATTTCATACACAGTAGCTAAGTGAGGATAGCTTCATGTGGCTTCTTTGTTGTTGTGCTAAGCTAAAAGCTACGCCCGATCGCGTCTGAGATCTATCATTTTAAGACAGTAAATCATCCAAAACTCTCATTAATAAACCCTCACGGAATAAAAAAACGTACTGATATAATAATAATAATAATAATAATAATAATAATAATAATAATAATGTCACATTTTTGTCATCTGTGTATGTTTCCATACAAGACAAAATTTGACTCTGCATTTAACCCAATCACCACCAGGTGGGGCAGTGGGCAGCTATAGAAAGCGTGCCGGGGAGCAATTGGGATGAGATGTGCTGCTCAAACATACCACAAGTTATGCTGATATTACTTGATTGCGCAGACATCATATAAAAATACATAACAAGCAACCTGTGTTTGTTTACTTCCGGCTCTTGGCGAAGCAGGTTGCTTCTCTTTCTGCTCCTCTCCTCCCTAAAGTTTTCCTCCTCCCTGCTTTTGCATTTTTGTCTCGTCTGCAACTCTTCAGTGCTCACTCGAAGCAATTTGGAAAAGGATTTAATTGCGTGGGCTGTCTCCTCTATCGATAAAATTTTTTCCACGAAGCACTCCGGACCAGGAGAACCGGCGTGCCCCCTCGACACGCATGCGGTTGGCTACATTATGGACTCGTGGGGAGAGTGGAAGTTAATGTGTCTGACCGTTCTTTCTGTCGAAGACGTGGAAGATCTGTGGATAATTGGAATTTTGGTAGCAGCTGCTCTGCTTTTTGGCTTAGGCGGAGGGTTCTGCTACTGGAAGCTGAGGAGGACTACCTGCGGCGATCAACACGCTGGCGAAACTTCCTGCTCAACAAGATTCTTTGATCCGGGCTATGACCTCAATGAACCAGCTGTTGTTCGAGCTGAACCGCACGATGGGAACAGTGGTGGACAGCCGCGGACCTGCAGTGCGTTTTGGGACTCGTTTACAGCCCGGGCTACATCAGGGGGCAGACGGGGATTTGTAGCTCGGAACCTCACATGATTCGGCGATTTGGACCCAGACGGCACCTGGACTTCAAGGCTGCAGTCAGAGTACACTGTAGCCTGCCCTGAAAATAAATAAAGCAACTAATCTAATCGGGACTCAAGCAACCTTGAAAAAGGCTGACTGCAAAACTTCTCCTGGAGTCTGAAGCTGTTGAAAAACTGCCCCCCCCCAGAGGTCTCTGTGTGCATTCAGATGGAGCCGAGCTGAGCCCATCTGCAGACTGTGCTTATCTGAAATGATTACTCACAGACTATCTCCCTGCTTTGCCACCAAAATGCAACATGTCTTTGTCTTTATCCGTGCTGAGCTGGTAGAGTTTTTTGACTTTATCATAGAATGTCCTAAGACAAAATGTGATAGATTCTTTTTTGAATACCAATGATTATCCGACTGTATGTTCCTTTTTTTTCCATATCTGATTGTCTGGCGGCGCGATTTAATTATTGCTGTGGCCCTCGTCCCTCTTAGGATGGTGCGCGCGCCAATTGAAATGTTTTGTACCTTGGTGCAAATATGCCAATAATGATATATTCTATTCTATTCTATTCAAGATTTTCTGTCGGCAATTTTTTTTTTAGCATCGCACATGAAGAATCCTCCATGATAATTGGCTTTATACACTCACAGTATATAAAGTAAAACAACATGAGCTCACGTTAAATATATAGTTTATCATCTAAAACACTACACACCTCCGATTATGTTTACACAAAGACTTACTCTTTTACGACGGTAGCTTTCCTGCATTGTTTAGATGTGGTAGCTGGGGGACTTTCTTTTAAAAATAGTAGGAATAGAATCCGGTTTTAAAAGTCTTCTGAATCTTACTGGAATCACCAGAACTAACAGAACTTCCAAAACTGAAGACAAATCGCTTAGATCAACACTAGAAATGCTGCACTCATGCTCCGCCATTGATATTTACATATATTTACATGCACGTTGGGGCAGCACCTCCCCACGGGCACGTCACATGACGTTTGCGGAAAATCTCGGATTTCTAAGGGCGTATCCCAGCGAAAAAATTACCATAACTTGTAATGAGGGCTGGCCGGGCGGCCGTGGTGTAGTGGTAAGGGCAGTCGTCTCCCGATCGGAAAGTTGGCGGTTCGACTCCCGGGACCCGCACCATGTGTTGTTGTGTCCTTGGGCAAGACACTTAACCCTGAATTGCTCCCGGTAGGACTGGATAGCACCTTGCATGGTAGTCTGCCGCCACCGGTTTATGAATGTGTGTAGCATTCAATATATGTGTAGCACTTTGAGATTTTCAGTAATGAAAAGTGCGTTATAAATTGAATTAATTATTATTATTATTATTAATGAAATTTTAATATATTTATAATTTATTTTGCAAAAACGAACAGAGCTGAATTATATAAGATATATATGTTGTGACAAATATGCAAATTTCCAACATCATGTCACAATCCCTTTACCACAAGGAGGCCGAAAGCAGAAAAAACAAAAGGTAAGTAATGCTCCAGCAGGGAAGGAAGCTCTTCGGCTGCCTCTTATCATCTTGGCTTTCGTTAATGGGATGATTCTCAGCTGTGGGTAGTTGACTCCGCCTCTGGACTCAGGAACCGGCAGGAAGAGCTAGAAACCTTACAAGGGGGCCATTACATTGCTGAATGTGCGCTTCTTTCACCCCAGGCTGGAGCATGTAGCATGCAGAGCTAATACTGCAACGACGTGTTGAGCCCAAACATATGTTAGTCACACAAAACAACAAATCTCTGTACAGGGAGTCCTCGACTTACGAACGAGTTCCGGACCTAAGGACCGTTCGTAACCCGATTTTGACGTAAGTCGGAACCCATAGCACGTGCATTCGTAAGTCCGGATTTTTGTTCATAAGTCGGAAATTGTATGCTAGCGCTGTGCCAAACACCCGTTTTTCAACACAAACGTACATACAGTACTGGTTCATAAACACGCACAGAATTTTGTTTACAAAAGGTTAGCTAACACACTTTAATCTAAAAACACCTAAAAACACATACCAGTGCTGTATTTAATATACAACTGTACCATTCGTAAGTCTGTTCATAAGTCCGAGTTGCCGTAAGTCGAGGACTCCCTGTATTACTATACTGTTATTTTTCTTTTTAACTAAGTTTAACTTTGGAAAATAAAAGGTTAATGGTAAATGGAGCTTATTTATATAGCGCTTTCCAGCCCCCTGTGAGGAGCCCCAAAGCACTTTACAATACCAGCCATCCACCCATTCATTCAGACATTCATACAAGGTATGAAATCACTAAAATTCTCAAGGATTTTGATCAAAGATCGCCAAACTGAGTTAATTCATGTTTTTAAAAAAGATACAAGGGAAACATCTTTCACACATTTAATGCTTTGTGCTCCAAGTCAACCCAGCTTAGGTGAGTTCTCCTCCACATCTTGATGCTCGCTTCATTTCATATTGCATGTTTTTGCCAAACACTCACAATGGTCTCTGTGATTTAGTTTCATGTTTTAAACATCTGCAGATTTTGGGCAGTATTAAATGGAATTATAGCAAAATAAACTAGGTTTATGCAATTTGGGGGTGCTAAACTGGATTACATTTAGATCTATCAAGTAACTGTACTATGATAAATGTAATGCATTTAAAGCTTCAGTATGTAGCTTTTTTTATGAACATATTTCTTCACTATGTCACTACCTCCTGACAGACTGATGTTAGCCAGGTAATCTCTGAAAAAAAATTAAAAAAAATATTGTCCCCTTGCTTCTCCAGGTGGTAAATAAGCATTTCTAAAAAGAAAAGGTGACCCGCCATTTTCCAGCCAATAAAAACAGAGTTTGTAACCAGCCAATAAAAACAGAGCTTGAATTTGAATCAGCCAATAAAAACAGAGCTTGAATTTGAAATTCAACAGACCACAAGGGGGCAGAGCCACATATGGCTCTGAGGGGGAGGGATCAGAATGCTTTGCCTGTTGAAAATATTTCTAAGTGCTGCAGTTCTACAGAAACTGCATATTGAACCTTTAATAATCATAAATGTAATATAATTCATGGTTTTGCATTAAACCTAATGATTTTGTCTCATTTGCCTGTATTATTACTGAAAATACAGTATTTTAATCTTCAAGTGCTTTTAATCTCACAACAATCCATAACTTATTTTCAAATATAACAACCCCCATAACACTTTTTGACATTTTATAACTGTTAGATTCAAAAGGGTGAAATTTTAAAAGTCTTTGCACAGTACAAAGACATTTTAAACTGCCATTTATTTATTTATTTATTTGCCAAACATGGGGAAAGCACATTTGACTCAGGCATGTGGAACATAAGTTTTAACCCTCCCCCTCTTAACAGTCATAATTTCAATACTTCTTACTTGCTAGTACAAAGTAATTTCAGGATCAACTGTGCATACAATACATTTTATTAAAGATAAATCCCATCCAGAGTAGTTTAAAGAATGTCACTGTGTGCATTCAGTAGGAGATAAGATTATCCACAGGGTTGTACAATGGCTGCTTTTAGAGCTCGTTGAGATATTGTCAAAAGAGATTATATATGTAATCCCATTTCAGACTGTCTTCCTCCTTAAGATACACAACATATACGCATTTTTGAGCTGGAAAAACTGAGCAAATAAAAGATCCTATTTCAGCACAAGAAGTCTGTGAATTGTATTTTTCTTATGGCTGTGTGTGTGTCATTTTAAATTGAAATGTTTTGAGTCTTCATGAAATAATTTTGAAGGCCCAGCCTTATTATCTTGCTCTGTGTGTGACATCTTTTCCCCAAGGCCTTTCGTTTTGAAAGATCTTGCCATGAATCCACATTTGGCTTGAAAAGCTGTACGAAGAGAAGACAGGTCTGGGTCTCAAAATGACACCAGCAGTGGTTACGAAACATTGTTAAAACCAAGAGCAAAGCAGATCAACTACAAGGCAGTGGACAGAGACAAACACACAGAACGTGTCTAACGGAGGGAGAGCCAGACGTCAACTCCTCTCTATTCTCCGGTGTGACTCTTCAGGGTGTCACACCATTAGCGGTGTGAGAGATCGAGAAGCCGGCTCAACAAGGTCACTCTGCCCCACTTGTGTGCCATGCTCTCCTTCCACAGAATAGTAACACCTTCCACTGACTTCTGACTCTCTCTAAATCGTTTTATTTAGCATGACTAATTGAAATGTTTCACTATGTTATAGTGCAGAATATTGTTGAAGGACTGTTTTGCATATGAATGTTTAATGACTCTCAAGCAGCCAACAGTAAAC
This sequence comes from Garcialebias charrua, assembly GCA_038048925.1. Lineage (NCBI taxonomy): Eukaryota > Metazoa > Chordata > Actinopteri > Cyprinodontiformes > Rivulidae > Garcialebias > Garcialebias charrua. The sequence goes on from JBBPBX010008657.1 coordinate 9,037, forward strand.
CTGGCTTTGCTCAGCCAGTTTCATGACTAATGTGTCTTAACGACATCACTATGGCTCATATTTAGGATGCTAATGGGCAGTAACAGATTTTAAACCGCAGTGTGTTATATGAAATCAATTAGTGAGCTCAGCCTCGTGTGCAACTGGTGTCTCCGTTGTAGGATACCTTGTTATTGCTGTGTTTCCATTACAGCGGTCTGAAGACAAAGTGCATTAAAGGCCGTGCAGCTTTGTGCAGCAACAGGCCAAGAAGCGCCGTTTGCAGTTTTCACTAAAAAGAAGGAATCGTAAAAAGCTGAGTTAACTACCGGTATGTCTGCCAGGGCCCAAGTATCCATAAGAATTTTTATTTTTTTATTTAACCTTTATTTTTACAGGTTGTCTCATTGAGTCACGAGAACTCATTTTCAACAGAGACTTGAGAGAAGATGGTGAGGGTTAAAGGTCCACTGACATGATTTTTTTNAAGGATAAAACGATTAAAGAAAATCTTTGGCCTGTCATTGAGAGAGTTCTCATGTAAAACAGAGCATCTATAAAATATACCAGTACAGTACTTAAATTTATCCTAGACAAGGAAAACTAAACACTACAAGAAAAAATCTACTTCCAGCTATATTTTAGGCAAAAACTCGGGTTTATTATTTGGTGCATACAATCCTAAAGTGTCACTGGATGCAATCTCTATTTTACTCCAGTGACACTTCTATTCATTCAACATTTATTTATACAGGTTAGTCTAATTGAGTCACGAGGACTCATTTACAAAAATAATAATAATTAATTACCCTGAGTCACTTGCTGCAGCCATTATGCCCTAATCTAGTAGCTAGATTGCCTTCCTAATCATTTGTTGAACCTCTGTAAGTGTGTTTTTGACGAGTACTTAATTTGTAAACCAAACTATGCTGGAACGCAAATGGGGTGTCGGGCGGGGATGTCTGGGGGTCTTCCCCCAGAAAATTTTGAATAAGGTAGATGTCATTTCCTGCATTCTTTTTTTTTTTTTTTTTTAACGTGTTGTTAAACATCTACTGTATGTAAACACTTGATTCAATAACTATTTTAGAGAGCAATATGACAAACAGTTCTCTCCTGGCTCCACTTCACAACAGGAAGTAGCCTGACCAACAGCTCTCCTTGTATGAATAGCACGTTCCACTTCTCTCACGCATCCTAACATGCCCCTGTTGAGTACTATCTCCATTGCTACTGCCTTCATGTGCTTCAATTCTCGGTCGTTTAGCTGTACAATGTGACTTTATTTGAAATGAAAGTAAATTGGACTGTCTTTTAGATATTTTGATGGCTGTTATTTTGATAAATTGGCGCCATTGTTTGGAAACATGATGTACGTCACGTGATTTACCCATCAAACATTTTCTCGTATTTTAAATTAATAATAAAAAAATATATTAATGACTCATTTAAATGGTAAAACTGATTTGTGATTTAGTTGTGCAGTTTAATTATATTTTTGTGTTTTTAATTAAATTGCCCATAAATTAACTTATGGGGGCAGAGATTTTTTTAAAGAGTAGAAGTGGAAATGCTTACTGGAAAAGATTGTTTTTATTCAACTCCAATCTTTTCTAGAGCTCAACAACTTGTTTGAAAAATTTCAGTCAGGTTTTCGAGCTCGTCACAGCACTGAATCTGCACTGCTCAAAGTACAGAATGACATTCTTCTGTCCCTGGATGCAAAAAACCCTGCTCTGCTGGTGATGTTAGACCTCTCAGCAGCTTTTGACACCGTCGACCATCAGGTACTAATCAACCGCTTGTCTCAGCAGGTTGGCCTCCAGGGAGCTGTGCTTGAGTGGTTCAAATCTTACCTGTCTGGGAGAACTTTTTCTGTCATGATAGGCGATCTGTCCTCCTCTTCATCAACCCCTCTGACCTCTGGCGTACCACAGGGATCTATTCTAGGGCCAGTCCTCTTCTCTCTTTACATGCTGCCATTAGGATCAATCATTGCACGTCATAACCTGTCTTTTCACATGTATGCAGACGATTTACAAATCTATCTGCCAGTCACTCCCAACCCCTCACTCAGTTCAAACACTCTTGTCAACTGCTTAAATGACATTAAGCACTGGCTCTCTCAAAACTTCCTCCACCTAAACACAGATAAAACTGAATGCATTTTATTTGGTGCACCTGGTGACACCAGCAACATCCTTCCCAGTCCCAGTGTTGGTTTTCCCCTCCCCCACTTCAACCCGGTGGTCAGAAATCTTGGAGTGCAGCTTGACTCCAACTTAAAGCTTGATAAACAGATCAGTTCTGTTGTCAAGACCAGCTTCTTTCAGCTCCGTCTGCTCTCCAAAGTCAAGTCATTTCTCAGCCGTGGTGATCTGGAGAAGGCCATCCATGCCTTTGTGACCTCCAGACTTGACTATTGTAATGCTTTGTATGTTGGTATTAATCAATCCTCCATCTCCCGTTTACAGCTTGTACAGAACTCTGCCGCGCGCTTTTTGACCAACACACGAAAATATGAACACATCACTCCTGTCCTGTCCTCTCTACACTGGCTCCCGGTTCAGTTCAGGATACAGTTCAAGCTGCTGCTGTTTGTTTTCAAAGCTCTGAATGGACTTGCACCTCTCTACATCTCAGAACTTTTGAAAGCCCATCAGCCCGGCAGAGCTTTACGATCTGCCAGTCAACACCTGCTGGAGGTGCCTCGCTCAAGGTACAAACAATGGGGAGACCGGTCATTTTCTGTTGCCGGCCCAAAAGCCTGGAACAGCCTCCCCCTTGAGCTGCGTGCCACCTCTGATCTGACTCTGTTCAAAACCAGACTGAAGACCCACTTGTTCAAAAAAGCTTTCAGTGTGTAACTTTTATTACTTTTGGTATTTTAGTATGTAGCATTTTTTATTTCCATTGCCTTTTTATTTCCACTTGTTCAAAAAAGCTTTCAGTGTGTAACTTTTATTACTTTTGGTATTTTAGTATGTAGCATTTTTATTTCCATTGCCTTCTTTTATTGCTGTTGTTTCTTATTCTATTTTCATTGATTTATTGTTCCAGTTTATTCATCTTTTTATCCTGTTAAGCACCTTGGTCAATGCAAGGCATTGTAGGAAGGTGCTATACAAATAAAGTTTATTATTATTATTATTACTTGAAGAGGCAACTTTGATGTGATATTAGGAAGCTCATAAGTGGCTGGTATGTTTAAAATTAGTGTTTATCTAATTATTTTCAGTTTACATATTCATAGGTTTTATTAGTTCAAGGCAGTTATATTTGCTCATATCTTTATTATAAGCCTGAGAGTTACAGGATCCAAGCAAACAGTTATCGGAGCACACCCTGTCAAAATAAGAGTGTTCCCAGACCCTGTTCCAGCAGGATCCAGCTCAAATTAAGCCCTGGTTTTGACACAGGAGAAGGCCAGATATTTCACATTACAGTATAAAGCTGTTTTGCCACAATACCATGCCCCAGTCTTATTGCTGTTTCTGTTTATCAATTCAAGTCAAAGCTCTGTGGCCCTGAAGATTGAGGAGACGAACAGGGAATGTTTTTCTGAGCTGTTCCCCCGAGCGTAGAGTCCTGCTGCTGATAAGAAAATCCCTGCTTGGTACTTTTCCCAATAAACAAAGCTGATTGTGAACCTCCAAAGGGAATGAAAGGCCGTTTCTCCAGCGCAGCAGCAGTAACCTGCCCTAACGTTGTGTTAACAAATAGAAGAATGACTCATGTGGAATAAAAGTGTGAACAAAGGAGGAGCTGACTGCAAAGTCCTGAATGAATGGATTATGAAGCTCTCGCCTTACTCATATTTACACCTCATTTGAACTCAAATGTCAACAGGAAGCTGAATAAAACATAAATCCTGGTTTCATTGGACTCCTCTTTACCTTCTTCAAACCCGTCCCTGAAAGATCCTGATCGGCTCATAGTGCGAGTCTTCTCATCGAGAGACATGCAGGAGTTTCTCAGCCGGTTGTCACTGCAGGGGTCAAATGGGGCGTCCTGAGTGGTCAGGCTGTTGTTGCGCAGACCAGCGAGACTGATCTGAGCTGCAGACGTCGGGCTGGAAGCTGGAAAAACAACACAAACATCGGTCAATTAAATAGCGTACTTCTCGTCGTATAAATTGCACCTTTTGGCATAAAATAGCATACCTGCGACTTATACGGCGAAGCGACTTGTTTATGTTTTTTCCCACATTTATAACCCAATTTTTGTCTGAGATCTGACAATTTCATTCATGCTGACATGGAAAATATTGAACACTACCATTTTCAACCACTAGAGGGCCCTCGACTAATATGGCAAGCCAAGTGTCTCATTAATAGGTTAATGTGGCTATTAATGAGACTACTGGCTTGCCATACAAAGCCACCTTCATCTTGCTTTGAAACTCCAGGAGCAAACATCAAATCAGCTGCATTTCGCTGCGCCTTCCATTGGAAATGCAGCTGATTTGACCATTAAAGTGCATTTATTAAGGAAAAGTTCAACTGAGACACACCTTTACTATAATGTCGAGCAAACAAATAATTGTTTTTAGGTGGTTATCTTGTTAATATTCAAAGAAATGCAGAGCAAGTCCTCCCTCAGCGCATTCCTGCAGCCGCAAAATGATTTTTGAAATGCAGCTGTTTTGACCGTCAAAGTGCATTTATTAAAGGGGACCACATATTCAAAATTCACTTTTTAATGTTTTTTTTACTCAACTTTGGGTATTTACTTCATAAAAAAACAGTCCTAAGGCCAAAAAAATGCACCCAGTGATTTATTTACTCTAAGTAGATTTATTTATCTTTGATAAATACACTTCGTTTCCCACTTCCTGCGGTTTGTGATGTCACAAACCGCAGCCAACCACAAACCTGAGTCCAGCCCCTCACCTAGCAACCCCTGGTTAGGCTCAACCCACTGGGTCACTGCAGACAACCCAGAAACATGGGTCAGTGTTGTGCCAAAAATCAATTGGCTGTTTCTGGGTTGTCTGCAGTGACCCATAATAGATGCAACTTATACAGCAAAGTGACGTATTTATGTTTTTTTTCTCCCACTTTATTAGACCTATTTGGACTGATGCCACTTATACGGCAGTGCGACGTGTACGACGGGAAGTACGGGACTTCTTGGTTGCTTTTAAAAACCTGGTTGCCAAACCCAAGCAAAAAACAAGTAAAACGACTCCTTTGAGCGCATTAAATTGGAAAATGTTTTAAGGAATTAGGTGAAGAATAATAAGAATGTAGCTGGTGCACTCAGTTGGGACAATACGATACACACTTTCACCCCATCTGCATTTGTGGAGTTGTGTTTTAGCGTCATACCTAGCTGTCCGAAGTTGAAGCGAGTACCGGAGGGGGAGGTGAGGCTGGAGCCGGGGGAGAACGGCGAGTTGCTGACAGAGTCCTGCAGCCCGCTGGTGGAGTAGGAGCGCAGCCAGTCACGATCCTCGTGGCCTCGCAGCTGTGTCGACGGGCCGTACCTGCAGAAATACAAAGAAACCATTAAAACGACAGGAGGCAGTCCGAACGAGGACAAGGCGGTGTGGACTGTGCTCATGTGGGACCAGATTATACATTTTATTTTTTTTTGTGATGCAGCTTTTTCTTCTTTCAAGCAGCCAGATTAATAGCTGGGATTTGACATGAAGATGAAACAGATGCTGCGACACTTTATTACAAGAGCGTGAAATTACACAGATTCCAGCTTTGAGCAACAGAAAAAGCAGAAAAGACACCCCCAAAAAATAAAAAAAAAGTTAAATAAAAGTGACCCTGCTGCAGTAACCATGCCTGCCCCAGCAAAAAACACGCCTCCGTACGGAAGCACAACACCACAACATGTGCCAAACAAAAACTCCTTATTAAAGCGTGAGCAGAAGCCTTGGAGTGGACATGGACGCAGGAATAAAGGGAATGCTGACGGGATTTTGGTGAACGTGTGTGTGGAGAAGAGTTCAACAGAGAGCAAGTACCTGAATCCCTTCTTAGGCAGAGTGTTTCTACCACAATGTGGCCCGCTGTGGGAGAGACACACTTCAGAAGAGGAAGACAACAGAAGCAACACAAACGACCTGAATCATCCTGTTTCACATCGGTTTGATCTCTAGTCTGATCACATATAACAGTTTGGTGCCAAAAATCCACTTTTATCACTCCTTTTGAAACAAAATAAAGTGGAATACAGCAATAGAAAGTTTGTAAAACATTAATTTATTACTTTTGAATAACAAAATAAAGTGGAATACAGCAATAGAAAGTTTGTAAAACATTAATTTATTACTTTTGTAAGATAACAAATTATATATTTAAGCTTGTGGTAAACGAGGAGTTTAAGAAAAGAAGCAAAGTATTTTAAATTATTTATTCTTTGCTCCTGTAATTCTAAAATGAACCACAAGATGGCAGTCTGACCACACATCATAAAGCTAACAAAAACCCAGACAACCTCACACCCTTACATTCATCACGAGGGGCCATAAAAGTAACCACCAACTACCACACAGGGCAACACGTTTAACACAAAACCACACAACGACACAAACGTTCTGCGCTCCTTCGCGCTGCGCCCTGTGTGGCAGCAGGTGGTGGTTCCACAGCACCACCTCCAGGAGAAGCCTACCATCACACACAGGTAGATTTACCTGTCCTGCCTCCGAGGGAGCGTGTTTCGGCTGAATATAGGGCTAGCGGAGGGGGAGGACAGGGGGCTGATGGAAGACAGGAAGGAAGACGAACAACAGACAGAAAAACAAGAAAGTTTTAGAGAGAAGGAACGTTTCAGAACAAAGATCAACTGCAGGAGTCCTCACTGACGAAGCTGAGGAACGTCAGGGAGGAAGGTGAAACCAGAACCTCAGAGTTGTGAGACCAGACAGTGCAAACTTAAAGACATTCTTCTCACATTTCACATGTCAAGTACTGGTCAGGAGGCTTTTTATGTGTGTTTTTCCAGTATTACCTGTTCAACCAAGTTTTACATGGATAAAAAAAAAGTGATGTCCACCCACAGCTGGTGTGTTCACACTAGACATAATATAGTTCACCAGTGTGGATGCCGACAGTAAAAACAGACTCTTTATTTAAGCCGGGGTGCCCAGACTTTTTCAGCATGCAGCTCCTTTTAAAACGAAAAAGGTCAAAGTGATCTATAAGACCCCGTTTACACGAGAACAACATCTGGAAAAGTTTGTGCTTTTTCAATCTTTATAAACAAAACATGATCAAGTTTACACAAAAACGCTGTAGTTCCCATGTCAGTCGTGTTGCCAGATAAGAAATGATGAACTATAGTACTGTGGCTTTGAAATACAGGTGGTCCCCGGGTTACGACGCCCTCGACTTACGGCAATTCGGATTTACGAACGCATCATAATTAATAAAAATATGGAAAAAAAAAATAATAATAAAAAAATGTTTTGTGTGTGTTTAAATGTTCTTAATTTCATGTGTACAGCACTTTGTTGCAGCTGTGGTTGTTTTAAATGGCTTTATAAATAAAGTATCATCATTATTATTATATTTAATTATAATTTTTAAGCCTATTTGCGCAGTTTCCGGCAGTTTCCGGAAATGCCGCCGTGTCCGCCATTTTAAGGTTAGCTTCAGGTTAGCGTGACTGGAGGAGCCACGAGCTAACATGCTCGCCAGCAGGAGACGCCTGCTGCAGCCGGGAGCTCGCCTCGATGTCCGCCTGGTAGCTTCAGATGTTGGATGAACACCGAGCTAACATGCTAAAACGCAGATAAACAGCTGCACACCCTTTTGGAGGGACGACACCGAGCTAACGGAGTGGCTAAAATGCTAACGCTAGCCCCACCGGAGACACGGACCCGATGGACGGCGGAGACCAGCTCACAAGAAATTGTATTTTTTTATTTAATTACAGTACTGTATATACAGTACTGTACAGGTAGTCCCCGACTTACGAGCGAGTTCCGTCCCTAGGGGGAGCTCGTATGTCAAAAATTCGTAAGTAGGATCACATAGTAAAAAAAAAACTTTTTTTTTTTTTTTTATTTTTTAGAAATGAATACATGTACAGTACTGTACAGTCACCAAGCACTTAGCCTATCCTAACAGTTTTTAAAGATGAAGGAGTGAGTTTAATTGTCTCCCTTTATGGGAATGGAGCCTGCATGGAGGAGGGAGACAATTCCACTCACTCCTTCATCTTTAAAAACTGTGTTAGGATAGGCTAAGTGCTTGGTGACTGTACAGTACTGTACATTTATCTATTTATTAAAAATATACTGTACTGTACAGTATATATATTTATTTTTTATTTATAAATAGATAAATGTACAGTACAGTACAGTACTGTACAGTCACCAAGCACTTAGCCTATCCTAACACAGTTAAGGAGTCAGTTGAATTGTCTCCCTCCTCCCCAGCAGGCTCCATTCACATAAAGGGAGCTAGCTCCCTTTATGTGAAAGGGAGACAACTCAACTCACTACTTCATCTTTAAAAACTGTGTTAGGATAGGCTAAGTGCTTGGTGACTGTACAGTACTGTACATGTATTCATTTATTTAAAAAATAAAAAAAAATTAATGAGATGCATATTCGTAAGTTCGGGACCTCGTAAGTAAGAGCGCTCGTAAGTCGGGGACTACCTGTATGTGTTTTTGATAATTATGTAGCTGTGTTAGGATAGGTGAAGTTCTTGGTAACTTACAGTACCGTACATGTACGTGTATCAGTGGCGGCTGGGGTGTGCGTTCCAACCTACGTTAATTTCGTGTTACGAACAATGCATAGGAACGGAACTTGTACGTAAGTCGAGGACTCCCTGTAATAGTATTTTGACCTAAACTGTCATATGTGCATTCTAAGATGAGGTGTGTGTTGGGTTTGTTGAACATGTGCACAGAAAAGTAAGTGGGGTAAATAAGACATTTTAAATTTATCTGGCAACCCTGATGCTGGCTCAGCTGCATTCACTGTGCATGTTAGTGCAGAAAAACTTTGGACTGCAGCCGCCTGGAGTGCGCATGTGCCACTTCACTTGCAGAACATTTCACACATCCGCCCCGAAAATCTCCTCTCTGAGACCTGGACGCAGAACCTGCGGTTTCAGAGAACGAGGGCTGTTGTGTAAACGAACAGCCGAACATTTCACGTTGTGTAAACGAACAGCCGAACGTTTCACGTTGTGTAAACGGGGCCTCAGACTGGCTGCGCTGTCTGTCAATCAAGTGACTAATTTCATAGATGGATGATAGGCTGACGTCTATTTTTTTTATGTCATGTGATCTACCCATGATGCCTTTGCAATCGACCGATAGATCACGATCAACGTATCGGGCAAACCTGATTTAAGCTCTAATGTACATTGTATTTTACAACTGCACCATTATGACTACAATGTATCAGCTGGTGGTGATCCAGCTAGTCTTCAGCATTGTTGGGAGTTTGATCATTAGATGATAACTGGTGTAATTTCTATAATCTTAATCAAATCACCGGGATAATACGTTACAAATCAATAATCCATTAAGACATATATCATTGTACTGTAGCTGCATGTGATTGACACCTCATGTCTTAACGGCTTAAGATAAAACCTTTGAACATCTGGAACAGGGGTCTGCAACCTTTACGATCAAAAGAGCCATTTCTGCTCCTTTGTTCAATAAATTAAACATGTCCGGAGCCACAATACCTGCTACAACTGGGAATCTCAACTGGTGGCCCGTAGACCACTTTAGTTTGTTGGTGGGCGCTTTTCTGGCCAGTAGGAGTGATTTTATAAAACTAAAAATATCTAATGATTTTTAACATTTATTGACGTTTTTTCACTCTAAGACTAAACAAAAGATGAGATTCTTGTAAAGAAGAAAAAAATATATAGTTTTTGCCCAGTTTCTAAAAACTAAAACAATAAACTATGCACTCATGTGATTTTTTTTTAACTGTAGAAAAATTACGTATCCTACATTGAAGAAACAAAGCATAAAGTGAAAGTGAGTACAGGTATGTTTTACTCCTTGTAATGTTTCTAGTAATCATATACTGTATTAGCTAAATACATTACAAGAAAACTGCTAAAACTAGCCCTTTTAGTTGTTGTAACAACCAATAAAATTCAGTTTTATGTCAGTTTTGGTCAAAGCTTGAAAGAGCCGCTGCAGAGGGACCAAAGAGCCACATGTGGCCCCAGAGCCGCAGGTTGCAGACCCCTCATCTGGAAGAACACCCAATGAGTCCATTAGGGAAATATTGAACTTAGATATAAAAGGCATTTACAGAAGTCTTTTCAGAACAGCTGTTCTCAGTTTACTGACAGCCCTGGAACAAGCAAATAAAAAGTTATGACTATTGACATATTACATTTTAGGCCTTTTGTTTCATTTTTTCCAGTAAGTACAACATTAATAAAAACGATCAGAGACTTTAATTCTAGCCATTGGTACAAAAAAACAACCCCCTGAGCCTTAATGTACTCCTGTTTGGTGCAGACATCTGAGTCTGCTATTTTGCTGTGCATTATGCAAAAAGTCTTGTTCTTTTCATTTATGTTTGTAAAAACATCAAACACAAAAATCAATACAAGCAAAATACTTGAGATTTTATGAAAGTATTATTTTTAGCCTCCAATATTTCTCTCCGTGTGTCCTCACCTCTCAGACATGCCGGTCTTTACGCTGCTGGTGCGACCCAGAGCGGGCAGGGTGTCCTCCCTGTGGGCCCCGTGGCCCCCGCCTCCCCCTCCAGCGCTGCCCAGGCTCATGTCGATGGACTCGCTGCTGGTGTGCATGCTGCTGACAGAAGGGAAGCCCACGCTGCCTGCAGCGTACCCCCCAAGGGTGCCCTCCCTGCTGGGGACAGAGGAGCTGCTGAAGGTGGTTCCCCACGTCAGGCTGTTGGAGGGACCGGTGGAGGAGTAGACTGACCCCGGGCTGGAGGCCTGTGACAGAGCAAACATGCTGCTGCGTTCAAACATGCTGTAAAACACATGCAACACACATCATATGGGAAATGTCCTAAATGATTTTTTATAGATAATCGCCTGCAGGGGGAGGCACGACCTCTCTGTTGCCTGGTTTATGGCAGTACGGTGGCCCTAAGGCGTAAATGAACAACATAAAAAAAAAAAAAACGGAATTACATTTGGAAAAACACAACAAAAACATAACATTTGAAAAAACGAAATTACATTTGAAAAAACGAAATTACATTAGAAAAAAACAGAATGATATTTGAAAAAACAAAATTACATTAAGCCAAACCGGAAGTGGCCAAAGTGGAAGTAGCCCGAATCACATTAGAAAAAAACGGAATTACATTTGAAAAAACAGAATGACATTTGGAAAAAACGGAATTACATTTGAAAAAACAGAATGACATTTGGAAAAAAACGGAATTACATTTGAAAAAATAGAATGGCATTTGGGAAAAAACTGAATTTCATTTGAAAAACAGAATGATATTTTGAAAAAACGGAATTACATTTGACAAAAACAGAATGACATTTGGAAAAAACGGAATTACATTTGAAAAAACGGCCACTGGGAACGGTCGGTGAACCCTTTGGCTTAAAGCTGCACTATGTAACTTTGTAATGCAGTCTGTAACTTTTCTAACAATATATTTTTAACATATTTCTTCACTCTGTCACTATCTACTGACAGACTGATGTTAGACAAAGTAATCTCTGAAAAAAACTATAGTCCCCTTGCTTCTCTATCAGCATTTATAAAAACACTAAAAACACAGAGTGACCCGTCCTTAACCAGCCAATAAAAACAGAGTTTGTAACCAGCCAATAAAAACAGAGCTTGAATTTGAATCAGCCAATAAAAACAGAGCTTGAATTTGAATTTCAGCAGAGCCTCCCCCTCAGAGCCATATATGGCTCTGAGGGGGAGGGATCAGAATGCTTTGCCTGTTGAAAATTTTTCTAAGTTCTGCACTCTACAGAAAGTTACACATAGCACCTTTAATGTACTGTAATTCTGTTTTTCAAATTTCATTCTGTTTTTTTCTAATGTAATTTCGTTTTTTCAACTGTTGTGTTTTTTGTTGTGTTTTTCCAAATGTAATTCCGTTTTTTTTTTTAAATGTTGTTCATTTACACCTTAGGGCCACCGTAGGCAGCCTCCAGAGTTTCTAAACTTCAGTGGTCATTCAAAGTGGGCTTGGTGCAGCGTTTTGTGCATCAGCTTTCTGTTTCTACATGCAAGAGGTGGAACAAGACAAAGAAGTGGAAACTCTGAGCTGGAAACAACGACAGCTCACAGCTGAACAAGAGTCTATGTGCTCCACGAGAGACACTGTGCAGCAGACATCTTGTCTCAGCGAAACTTATATAGAACATATTCATGCATCAGGTTTAGAGTGTCTGAAGGTCATACAGTATCTGGGATCTGGTCCCTTTAGACCCGAGACTAAAAACTAACCCTAAGATCAAAGGTCTCTCCTACAGGCACCCATCAGAAGTCTGGTTGAAGAGTTTAGGACAGGGATAATCAATGGTGGCCCCGGGGGCCAAATCAAGTCCACGCACGGGTGAGCTCAGTTCAGCCCACCAATGAGTTCATTTTAAAATAAAACTAGATTTTAACCCTTAAAACCATCTTACTTAATGACAATACCGTATTTTGCCTTAACTGCCCTATAAGTCGCTTTAGTCCAATTATGTCCAATAAATTGGAAAATTCCATAAATATGTTGCTTCGCCCCATAAGTCACATCTATTATGCGTCACCGCTGACAACCCGAAATGTGGGCCGATGTTTTGCCCTGCTGCAAATGGCGGCCACAGGAGCGTGCACAGAAGGACTTTAACAAGATTAACACGGTAAAAACAATTATTTGTTTGCTGAAAATTATAGCAAAGATGTGTCTTAGCTTAACTTTTCCTTAATAAATGCACGTAATTGTCAAATCAGCTGGATTTAAAAAGTAGTTTCGCTACGTGCACCCGCACGGGTGGGACTGCAGCATTTTCTTTAAAATTTAGCAAAATAAACACTTGAAAATATATATTTGTTAGCTGCTATTATAGCAAAAGTGTTTCTGAGCTTAACTTTTCCTTAATAAATTCACGTAATGGTCAAATCAGCTGGATTTAAATTGTTTCGCTTTGACGTCTTCCAAACCGTCGCGTGCGCTGCGAAAATAAATTATAAATAAATCAAATTTTCACTCAAACATCACCTACAGCTAATCAGTTGTAAATGTCCATCCAGTGATTACTTTCTGTAAGTTTCATCAAAATCTGTCTTGTGGTTCTTGAGCTATTTTGCTAACAAGGTAACAGTAGTTCAGACGTCCAGAGAGCAGGAGGCCGTGCTGCGACAGAGTGAGTCCGACCAGAAAAGGCTTCTGTCGGACACATGAGCTGGGAACGGTCGGAGAACCCTAGTGGCCGAAAGTGGTACTGCTCCATTTTTTTCGTCAGAATGAATGGAAACTGTCATATCTCAGCCGAAAATTGGTCTAAAAATATGAGGGGGGAAAAATCCATAAATATGTCGCTTCGCCCATAAGTCGCAGGACATGAAAATTAGTTGGTTTTTTTTTAAACTGTGACTTATAGGCCGGAAAATACGGTAACTGCTGGATGTCTGGCCCCTGAGCTCTTGGCTTTCAGTGCTCTCTGAGCAGTTCAGTTGAGTTTAGCGAGCTGTGAAGTTTCAGGAGAGTTATTAATTCAATTCAGTTTATTTATACAGCGCCAAATCACAACAAAGTTGTTGTGTAATGTTGCTGTTGTTACGCCGCTGACTCTCAGATGCTTTCTTGCTGTTTTCAAGCCCAAGTTAGAACCTGAACACACAGCCTGGTGTGTGTGAACTACTGTTTAAAGGAAACCGCAGCTTAACATGAAGGTCTGTGAGGTCAAGACAGACACCACGCTGAACGCCAGGCCTCAATGATTTTTAAACTGATCAAAGAACTGGAAGTAACAATGTTGTGGTTATTTTTAACCACATTTTACGCTGTATAAGTCGTATTTTTTGCATAATTTACGTGCCCTGCAACTTATATGCCAAAGCGACATATTTATGGATTTTACCCATATTTATAAACCAAATTTTGGCTGAGATATGACTGTGTTCATTCATTCTGACTGAAAATATTGAACACTACCATTTTCAGCCACTAGATGGCAATCAAGATGTATGGCATAATGTTGTATCATGTAACAGGTAAAAGTGGCTATTAATGACACAGTTGGCTTGCCACAGCTTCACTCTCGTCTGCCTGGAACAAACTTCAAATCAGCTTCCTTTCGTTGCACCACCCCAGTAAAATGCAGCTAATTTGACCATTAAAGTTCATTTATTAAGTAAAAGTTCAACTGAGGCCCTGTACACACGTAGCCTGGTGTTTGAAAAACGAATATTTGCGCAAAAAAAACCCATCTGTCCATACATGTTCGAATATTTAAAATGTTTGTCTACATGTCCCGTTTTATTTCACCAGAGAGCGTTGTAATGAATATGCTGAACCCATAGATGGCAGTGTAGTGCTGTCACAACCCTCCAACTGCCGCGACTTCCTGTTATTTATTTATTTATTTTCTTTAGTTTGTGTGGACAGACCGTGAGGTTGAACTACTATTAAATACCGTGTTGGAGTACAAAATTAATAAAACGCAGGAAAATGTCGACTGGGAATCATGTAGAGCAGGTAGGTTGACGTTTTAGTGCTTTTTTTAGAGCATTGTGTGACTGTCAGCGCCGCAGCAGCTGGAGGCGGTGGAGCAGAAAGCTCCGTTCTGAAAGTGCACACGCAGACTCGAAAGCGGAGAGTTCTCAAATCTTCACTTTGGCCGGAGTTTTGTTATTATTCGTTTATAGTTACATCAACCAGAGTTCACGTGTGGATCAAAGGCCAAACCGCATCATAAACTGTTCGGTTTTACTGATAAACGGCTACGTGTGTACAGGGCCTGAGACACACCTTTACTATAAAGTCGAGCAAACAAATAATTGTTTTAGGTGGTTATCTTGTTAAATTTCAAAGAAATGCACAGCGAGATGCCATGTTTCAACGTATCGGCTTTTGAAAAGCAGCTAATTTGACCCTCAAAGTGCATTTATTAAGCAAAAGGTAGACTGAGACACATCTTTACTATAATTTTGAGCAAACAAATAATTTCTTTTAAGTGTTAATCTTGTTAAATTCTTGTTAAAGTCCTCCCGTGCACACTCCCGCGGCCGCAATTTGGTAGCCAATCAAGTTTTGGCACAACACTGGCCCACATTTCCGGGTGGTCAGCGGTGACACACACAACGTATTTATGGATTTTTCCACTTTATTAGACATTTTTTGACTGATGCAACTTATAGGGTGGTGCGACGTTTACGGTAGAAAATATGGTACTCGTTCACTATCATAAGGATGATTTCATTGATTTTGTGCTAAAAAAGGCAAAAAAGGCAAAAAAGAAAATGTCTGTTGTTTTTATAGTATTAATTAAGTATTAATAAGTATATCCTGAAGCATTCTCAATAATCCAGGTAGATAAATGTAACAAGGTTAAGTCAGGTCCTCTGGACGGATCTTCTTTGTAGAAGAATAGCAGTACCAGTAATAATATACAGTACGTAGTAATATATGTAGTATGTAGTAATAAGTATAGTTACATTGAGCATTAGTTGTAGCATTATGAATGTATTTTCTGTCTTTGTTCAAGGGTCTATAGGGTTTTAAGAAAATGATTAAAGCTTTGAACTCATTGATAAATACACTATTCTTTGTTTATGACTCAGAACTGGTGAATCATGGGAGAATGGAAGCGTTCATAACCGAGCACGCCAAATCCTTTAAAATCAAACCTGCAGTTTGTCGAATGCACCAAGAACAGCTCGTATGTTCGTCTCCTGAACTCGTGAGCGGCTGAACGAACTCAACACGTGCGCGGTATTAGTAAGGTGAGAGCTAAATAATCCCTGTTGTTCCAACCAAAGCTGTGTAAGAAACAACCTACACAAACTACCGTTTGTTTACCGGAATCATGTTAATCTTCTCTAAGCCCGAGTTTAGTCTGAACCTGCTAGTTTTACAGAGAGTGAGGTGGTGGTGGTGGTGTGTGTGTGTGTGTGTGTGTGTGGTGGGGGAACTACAGTAGTACACAAACGGTGCCTGTATTAAATCCTCCTCACCTGCTCACTGCCCAGCGTTCCCATCCCTGACCCCAGTGCTCGGCCTCCAAACAGGGGGCTGCTGGTCTCGCTGTCCCCGACTCCGACACCTCCATCCGGGGACTCCAGCACCGTGGTCACATGGTTCAAGGTGGCGTGGGGGTTGGAGATGACGGTGGAGTTCTTCAGGTTTTCAGCTGTGGTGACCGGAGCCTGTTTACTGGACTTCCCACCAAACAGCCTGTGGTTGTTCAGTGATGTGAGGGAGACAAGAAGAAACAACTCAAACAACCTGAATACAGAGCTGCATTTGAATTTTCAGGGTAAAATCTGTAATCATTTAAAGCTGTAATATAAATGTATTACTTATGGGAGAATGTCAAAAGAATAATGTGCAAATTTGATTTTTGTTAAAAAAAAAAACCCATTAATTCTTGATTATACTTTTGAAGCTGTTTATAAACTGTCAAGTATGGCTGTAAATCACACAATAATACTATATGAGATACACCAAAAATATTGTGATAAAGCAATACTGCATTTATTTAAACAGTAGTACCCTGCTATGTCACAATTTGACTTTTGCAGACTCGCTCTTTAGCGTTTTTACTTTTAATTTTTAAACGATTGTCAACTTTAGTATTACTCACGTGATTGGGCTGGTATGGGATAAAACTTTAACAAAAAGAAAACACTTCAGACAGGCGTCGCCATTTTGTAGTTTTCTCTCAATAAGCCTACACTGTAATGCCAGTCAAAAGAACTACACTACCCAGAAGCCAACAGTGCTTCTGGCTGCTGCTTTCTGTTGAAATGGAGGGAAAGTTTTGAAATGGTTTGGTACTTATTCAGTGACTTCAGCGCTCAGTGGAACTGGACCAGAACTACCGTACTTCCTGCCACATCGGTCATTATGAGTGCTGCTTGCCGGTCCATGAGGCCTCTCAATTGAGGGACTTTTTTTATCATCCAGGTTCTTCTGGATTATTTGGACTCGACTGGGACCACTGTGTGGTTTTGTGCTGGCTCTCCGAAGGTCCGGCTCTCTCTAAAAGGATCTGGTGCTCAATGGCTGCAGAGCGCCGATCAGAATGGACCAGAACCAGACCAAGGCTGGTGAGTCCCCATATGCAATTTTGCAGCTATTGTGGGTTGTTAAAATGACGTA
This sequence comes from Garcialebias charrua, assembly GCA_038048925.1. Taxonomy (NCBI): domain Eukaryota; kingdom Metazoa; phylum Chordata; class Actinopteri; order Cyprinodontiformes; family Rivulidae; genus Garcialebias; species Garcialebias charrua. The sequence goes on from JBBPBX010008657.1 coordinate 26,288, forward strand.
GGTTTAAGAGTTTAGAACATTGCAAGAGTGTGGGAAGGGTTTCTAAAGCCTTAATATATAAATACTAAAATAAATATAATGCTCCTACTTTGCAGTTTTTCACTTATTGCAAGGGAGTCTGGAACTACTGTAAACCAAAAATGACCTAAACCTCAACCTAAAATGATACATCACAATATTTTTGAGCTATGAGTATAAAATTCCAGTGTAAAGTTAAAAGCGTCTCGTAACTTTGTAATAGCAACTTTCTCCTCAGTCCCATCTGCCAACAAGCAAGTTGTCAGAAACAACTCGACCTCTTTTCAAATGGTTAGGTCCCAAGGCCAAGTTTCTCTCATTCCCTGCAGGAAGCCATGCAAGCTGCACTGCCCGGAGCAAGGACATGTACTCAGCTGTTTAATTCAAATGCTGATGCTCTGCAGAGAGGAAGACACTGACGTTTTGTGTTGTCCTTTTGCCAACATCCATGTCAACACTTTCTAAGTTCTTCAAAGTTGTTGCTTCGAAGTGAACTCAAAGTCTGACACAAACCAGACTGTAAAAAGAAAAGAGAAACATCAAAGTCATTTAGGGACAAATCTCAGGAAATGACTGTTGATGCAAAGAGAAGAGAAAACTGACGTGTTGTTGCAAAGAGAACAGACACAGAGGTATTTACTGGAACTCCCAGTGGAAGAAGAAATACAGTAGCAGCACTGTAGTCGAGAGCCAGCACACACACACACACACACAAAGTTTGTTTTTCTATCTTTGTGGGGCCATTGCATTGACTTCCATTCATTTTCATTCCTTTCTACAGCCTAACCCTGGCCTTTACCCTAAACCTAACCATTACCAATACATACCTTACCCTAAACTTAACACATCCTCAATTCACACCTTAGTCCTAAAACTAACCCCTAACCCACCAACGGGACTTCTTCTTATGGGGCCCGGACTTTGGGCCCCATAAGAAGCAGTTGGTCCTCACAATTTGGTATAACTCAGAAAAATGGGCCTCACAAAGTAACATAAACAAGGACACACACACACACACACACACACAACTTTCTCCTTGTTCTGTGCTAATCCCGGGCTGGAGGTAAGTGGCAGGCTGTGATGACTGATAATAGCAGCTCAGTCTATTTGAAGAGTTATCTATGGAGACAGGACGATGCCGAAATGGGCGTGGACAAATACAGAAGGGGTGTGAACAAATACAGATCTCACGAGAGCAAATACATGCTTCGAGGGAGCAATTTACTCTCGTGCGAGCGCAAATCAGCCCCGCGCGTGTAATGGGGATGAGCGCGAGCGTAGAAAAGAGATCCGAGCGCGCGCACGTGCGCTCGGAGGACAACTACATGCTCTCGCGTGCAAAATGTTTCTACTGACAGACTCTCCCTCTCGCTCACGGTTCAGACTTTTGGCAGCCAGTGGGAGGATCCAGACCACGACACATGATTGGCTGCAGTCTTCCTGTCCTCTGTGATTGGGTGTAACACTTCCTGAACCTGAAAATGTAAAATACTGTAAATAGATACCTCTGGACTATTGAGAATGAACTTTCTTGTTAAATAAATAGATTTATCTAAATATACTTCAAGTACATTGTTATAAAATATATTTTGTTGCACTTTATGAAGTACTATTTTTTGCTAAATATAAAATACATTTCAATCAAATATATTTCTAAAAGGAATCTTCATATAAACTTTTTAACTGCACGTTTCATTCAACCTTTATTTATGCATCTCATTGAGCCTCGAGGACTCATTTACAAGAGAGACAAACAAAGAATGATGACAACAGTGACAACAATAGACAGTTAAAAGAGGCATACAGATTTTTTTTAACAAATTAAAATAAGATGGCGAACTTACAGCCATTGCTTTTGGAGGTGAAAGAAAAGATTGATGACTCGAGGTGAAATTTATACATTAACAGACAGGCTTTCTCTCTGCAAAAACGTTTTCCTAACTATTCATTCATTCAACCTTTATTTAGTCAGGTAAATCTTATTGAGCTTCGAGGGCTCATTTACGAAAGCGACCTGCTACAAACTAAAGAATGATGAACATCAATGATACAAATACAATAAACAAAAGAAAAGAAAAAGTTGCAAAAACATTACAAGGTAGATGTACAAAAAATATCAAAGACAGGAACATATCTGCATTGGTTTTTGCCAGGATTCCAACAGATTCTGAAAACCATCCAGAGAGGTCAGGGCCGAGAGCTTCAATATATAACTATATATAATATATAACTATAACTGCTGCTACCCCACAATGCACTGCCAACTCAAAATTCTCCTTCAAAATAAAATACCGATAGATCAAAACTGTGGACGTTTTCTTTTTTCTTCATTTTCAAACTAAATTATTAAGACATTTCCAACTTCCAGAACAGTAGTAATACCCAAAAGATGAACTTGTGTTATAGAATATTTTCTGTACAGACATTATCCCACTGCTTTATTCACATGAGAGTAACAGGGGACCTAAAATCAAAACAAACTGATAGTTCTAATCTGACAATGTTGCAGCGTTCAAATATTATGTACCGGTATATTAATACAATGTGTGTGTGTATCATGTATATACTGTACAGTATAACATACACACAGTGTATGTTATACTGTACAGTATAACAACACACATGTATTTGTATTATTTAATGACAGATTTGTTACGTAAATGCTTTAACAGATATTTACTCACATTTTAGTACTATTTTAGCTTCTTGTGCACTTTTCTCTTCTTTTATTCATGTCAAAATTGTGCAAAAATAAATTACCAAACAATTCATTATAAAATATGTTAAATGTAAAACAAGCTTTAATAAAGTACTTTTACTATTATTTATACTGTTTATTAATTACATCATCTCAAGTCAGCAGGAGCAACATCACCACCATCATCATCACAACAACACAAAACTGAGTGATGTAAGTTTAAAGCTCCACTGACATGATTTTTTAACTTTTCATAAAATGGCTCAACATAAATACAGTATCTTGTGTTCAACTATGTTCGTTTTTGCAAACAAACTTATATATATATATATATATATATATATATATATATATATATATAATTTTGATTTAAAATTGATTTTAAACTTTGGGCCGTGTTTATTCATGGGAAATCCGATTACACACGAATGCACCACTGTGACGTAGTGTGCGGCAGAGCCCTGGGCTTGTCAGTGCGCATGTGTCAGCTGCTCGCCAGCAGATCGCGTTTTTTGTTTGTTTTTGTTTTTACTTGAAAATTGCTGTTACGTTGTGTTGCGTTTGGGTGTTCTAGTATCATCAGTGAACAAGTGAGCCTTTTCACTTTCCCAAAAGATGAAATACTTTGTGAAGGATGCAACAAAGCTGCACCCTTGGACCCCCGCCTCCCTCCACCTGAAGTTCAGGCTGAATGGTAAGTCTCATACAGCATCAGTCCTAAATTAGATCCTGCTGTTTCTTGTTCCATCACCCAAACAATTTTCTGCTTCCCACAACTGAAGACAAATAACTCAAATCTTCACATAGATTGATAAATATGTCAGGTTTTAAATTGTCCGCTATTAAAGAGACCAGAGCCCTCTGCCTCACACTACGTCACAGATGGTGCATTCGTGTGTAATCGGATTTCCCATGAATAAACACGGTGCGAAGTTTAAAATCAATCTTAAATCAAAATTAAATATATTTATAAGTTTGTTTGCAAAAACGAACATAGTTGAATGATAAAAGATATTTATGTTGGGCAATTTTATGCATAGTTACAAAATCATGTCACACCACCTTTAATCTGCACAAACATTTTTAATCAGGGCTCAAAATGTTTATCTGTGAAAGAAATGTGCAAGGAAATAAACTAGTATCACTCTACAGGCACATTTTGTGAGAGGGCACTTCACAAAGACACAGTCAGGCCGTGTGAGACTGAAGGAGGTTCCAACCTGTATAAATAAAGGTTGAATGAATGAAACCATTTGTTTTCATCGCCCAGAACCAAATGAGAAGTCCAGCAGAACTTCCACTGACCAGTGATCACACACATTGTTCTAAAGTTCCTGTTTTTACTTTTCTACATTCACCTTATAATCTAGCTGTTTTTGCCATCTTATTTTAATTTGTTAAAAAAATCTGTATGCCTCTTTTAACTGTCTATTGTTGTCACTGTTGTCATCATTCTTTGTTTGTCTCTCTTGTAAATGAGTCCTCGAGGCTCAATGAGATGCATAAATAAAGGTTGAATGAAACATGCAGTTAAAAAGTTTATATGAAGATTCCTTTTAGAAATATATTTGATTGAAATGTATTTTATATTTAGCAAAAAATAGTACTTCATAAAGTGCAACATATATTTTATAACAATGTACTTGAAGTATATTTAGATAAATCTATTTATTTAACAAGAAAGTTCATTCTCAATAGTCCAGAGGTATCTATTTACAGTATTTTACATTTTCAGGTTCAGGAAGTGTTACACCCAATCACAGAGGACAGGAAGACTGCAGCCAATCATGTGTCGTGGTCTGGATCCTCCCACTGGCTGCCAAAAGTCTGAACCGTGAGCGAGAGGGAGAGTCTGTCAGTAGAAACATTTTGCACGCGAGAGCATGTAGTTGTCCTCCGAGCGCACGTGCGCGCGCTCGGATCTCTTTTCTACGCTCGCGCTCATCCCCATTACACGCGCGGGGCTGATTTGCGCTCGCACGAGAGTAAATTGCTCCCTCGAGGCATGTATTTGCTCTCGTGAGATCTGTATTTGTTCACACCCCTTCTGTATTTGTCCACGCCCATTTCGGCATCGTCCTGTCTCCATAGATATCTCCATAGTTATCACTCCCTCACATTAATGAGGGCAAAGAGCTGAGGTAAGACTGAGCTTCCATTAGCAAGCACCACACCCTCCTTCCACCACCACCTCCCACAGCACCACCAAGGCTGGGGTTTGGCTGCTGATCTGCTCAGCTCAAGGCTGCGTTCACAAAGGCCTGGTTCACCCTCACAGAGGCTGCGTGGGCGGAGCCAGCCCACATGCGTGAACCTTACTCACCACCACCCACCAGACACTGGGACTGTGTGATCTCGTTCTGTAAGTGGAACCTTGCGGGTAAAATCAAGCCCGTGCAGGAGAACCCCGCTCAGCGTGGCTCATCAGTCAGCAAACATTCTGCTCCGTGCAAACCAGGACGTATTTCTTCAAGTGTGCTCACCGGCGCAGTGTGGGCGAAGAAACCTGCTGCCTTGCTGTCAGAGGAACAGTCGCCACGCCGTTCCTCAGGATGTCCACGTCGGAGACGCCCTTCTCCCGGTCCGTCTGGTTTGCCAGCAGGCCCGCGGAGCCGTTGGGTTTGGCGACGCTCATGGAGGTTTTGCCGTGCGACGTGACCGAGAGCACGGCGGCCTCGATGCTGCTGGTGGAGGAGCGGTTCCCGTTGCGGGCCGCGGCTCCCGAGCGGCTGGGTCTCGGCAGGCTGCGGTACTGCAGCGTGGAGCGGGCGCTCATGGGGAGGAAGACGTCGTCATGGTGGCCCAGCACCAAGCCTCCGTCCTGCCCGCTGCACTTCAAGCCTCCTGACAGCGAGCGCGCCCCAGATTTGGGCATCTTGCCCAGGGTGGCCGAGCCACTGGTGATGGTGGCGCCGCTTGCCGTAACCATGGTAACCATCCCAGCACCTTGTTTCTTAAAGCCGAATGTGCTGGTGGGGGCACGCGAGGCCAGCGTGTGCACGTGGGATTGTGGGTCCGAGACGGCGTGCGTCAGCACGTTTGTGGTGGGCGTGCAGCCGGTGGGGACCGGCTGCTTCTTCGGCTCATCGCCGCCGCGTCCAGCGTCCGAAGGCGAGCGCTGGAGGCCGTTGGAGCGAGGAGAAACACCACCTTTTTCTGACACCTTGACATCGTCCGTCTTACCTGCAGGACAGAGTGAGACGTCAACTCCACAGTAATTCAGCTCAGCTCAAATAAAAGTGTTTTCTCTCTGACAAAACAAGTGCACATTTCTAGAACACATAAAACAATATAACAATACAGGTACTCCCCGACTTACGACGTCGTCGACATACGAGGTTCCGGACTTACAAGCAGACTAACGAACAGTAAAGTTGTACAGAACATACAGAAAATACAGCACTGGTATGTGTTTTTAGATGAAAGTGTGTTAGCTAACAGTTTGTAAACAAGTTCTGAGCATGTTTATGAACTAGTATGTACGTTTGTGTTGAAAAACGAGTGTTCGTAGTAGCGCTAGCATAAATTTTCCGACTTACGACCAAAAATCCGGACTTACGAGCAACACGTGTTTCGGGTTCCGACATACGAATTTTCGTCTTACGAGCACCTCGCAGGAACGGAACTCGCTCGTAAGTCGGGGAGTACCTGTATTGGACTACCGGTAATTTTGGAAGAATTGATGAACCAGAACCAAGAAATTACACATTTAAATCTAAAAATAAATGCTTTTCCCCACTTTTTATTTGGTACTGCTTTACCTGAATTGTGGCTTTTGATGCCAGCTGAAGCTGTGGAGCCTGTGCTGCTTGTGCTTTTAGTCCGGGGTGACGTCACCCCCACCTGAGTGCTCATGCCTCTTCTCCAGGAGCCTGTGTGGGACACCGAGGGGGTCTTCCTCCCGGAGCTGCCCTTGTCAGACTCGTCAGAGACATCGCAGGTCCTGCGGCTCCACTTGGGGCCTGCGTCCATCCTGACCCCGGCGTCTGACCCGCCGTCTGGCCTCTTCACCTCGTCTCCTGTCCAAGCTTGATGAACTGCCGTGGAGGCCGAATGCTTCTCTGCATCTGTCACAGGCTGGAGACGCACACAGACAGACGTTCAACACTGCAGAAAACATTCAGCCCAGATGTTTTAAAGGTGCTCTGGTTTGTTTCTACAACCATCCCTATTGGGTAATCTTACAAACAACACAATAATGCTGATGAGTTCAGGGCCCAAGCACAAAATGGTGTACAAAGTAGTTCATTGGAAATTATACTGTTCTTGTTTTAGAGCAAGCTACAAGGATCTTTGGTTTCTGAATGTTGATAACTGAGACTGTAACTAAAGCAACTTATTAGAAATTAACCAGATTGAACTACCGGTACATCAGCTTTATGTTTAATATACCTTCTCATATTATATTTTGTTTAGTATATCTTAGATCCTTATATATCGTATTTTCCGCTGTACATGTCGCTCTGCCCTATAAGTCGCATCAATCCATATTTGTCTAATAAAAAGGAAAAATCCATAAATACGTTGCATCTATTATGCGTCACCGCTGACGCGTCGAGTTTGTTACATGTCACCGCTGACAATCCGGAAATGTGGGCTGGTGTGCCAAAAATCGATGGGCTGCCAAATGGTGGCCGCTGGAGTGTGCACGGGAGGACTTTAACAAGAATTTAACAAGATTAACAATTGAAAACAATCATTTGTTTGCTTGAAATTATAGTCAAGGTGTGTCTCAGTCTAATGTTTGCATAATACATGGACTTGGACAGTCAAATCAGCTGAGTTTCAAAAGCCGATATGAGGAAGTAAAAGAATGCAAGTGGCAAGTCGCTGCACAAATTTAACAAGATAAACACCTAAAAACAATTATTTGCTCAAAATGATAAGTAAAGGTGTGTCTCAGTTGAACTTTTACCTAATAAATGCACTTTAATGGTCAAATTAGCTGCATTTCACCAGGTGGTTTGATAGTTGGTCCAAGCAGCAAGCAGAAACAAGGTGGAGCTAGTGAAGATTCTCAGTCATCCAGAGCATGGTAAATTAAAAAAAGTTCAATAAAAAGAAACAATGAAGTATATACTAAACTATAATAAATAAAGCACAGTTATTTATGTTTTGAATTTTTTTGAATTTGTCATTATAGCCATGTTTACCTATTACAGTACATGATAAAAAATGAATGCCTTAGTGGCTGCAAGTGGTACTGCTCAATTTTTTTAATTTTTTCCCAGTCAGAATGAATGAAAACCGTCATGTCTCAGCCAAAAATTGGTTTATAAATATGGGGGAAAAAATCCATAAATATATCGCTTTGGTCTATAAGTCGCAGGGCATGCAAAAAAAACTGTGACTTATAGGCCAAAAAAACTATACTGTTTC